>JALIGW010000009.1:7257500-7497500 GCA_023053685.1 Diadophis punctatus similis
CCCCAGCCAGCCTGTGTCTTGCTCCGGGGATTTGGAAACCTCCGCTTTTGCAGAGCAAGATGCCGTGACCACTGCTGCTTCGTGAATGGGATTACAACTACTTAATTGATTAAACAAGCAGACAGAGAGAGACAGGATTTTAAAAGGGCAAGTACAGAATTTTTTTTTCTTTCAACTCCACTGCTGACTTTCACTTCGGAAGAAACTAAGTAACAGTTAATAGGCTACAACATGGCGATCGGAGAAAGTGGGAAGAGAAGTGAAAGTAACTTTCGTTTCCCTAGTGGCTTTTTTTCTTATGGAAATTTTTGAC
This sequence comes from Diadophis punctatus similis, assembly GCA_023053685.1. Classification (NCBI taxonomy): domain Eukaryota; kingdom Metazoa; phylum Chordata; class Lepidosauria; order Squamata; family Dipsadidae; genus Diadophis; species Diadophis punctatus. The sequence continues at coordinate 7,257,814 of JALIGW010000009.1, forward strand.
TTTGAAAGTTGGCTTTACTCTCTTTGTCTCCCGATTTTGGATTAAATAATAATTGACAATTTTTAAAAAATAAAAGTCTATCTGGCTTTGGAATTTAAAAGAAATTTAAAAGAAATTTAAAAGGACTTTAACTAGAGGCTTGGCTTTTTCTTTGTTCTCCACTGGAAATACTAAAATGGCTTCAAAATTTGGAAAGACTGTTTTGAATAAAAGAATGGACTATTCATCTGGTTATATTTCTAAAATGCAACTTACCACTGAGTTAACACCCCCAAAGTCTTTAACACCTGAAAATTTAATAAGTACCTTAAAGATCATGAAAGATGAACTTATTGTTGAATTTAACCAAAAAATCAATGAAATAGATAATAAAATGCAGGCTGCTTTAAAGAATATTGACCAACAAATTAGAAATGATGTGTTGGAGGTATGCAAAGGTCTAGCAACAAATATTGAAGTTTTGGCAAACCGCATTGAAGAAAATAAACAAGTTTTGACAACTTCAGTAGAATACATAGATAAAATACAAAATGACATTGCAAATTTTGAAACAGAGGTGTTAATGACGCAATTCAGATCCATGGAATTTGCTATAAGGGTCAGGGGGTTGAAAGAGGGATTATATGAAGATTTGAAAGGAAGGATGGTGGAAGCTTTGGAGCAGGTGTCTGGACTGTCTAAAGAAGAATTAGCCAGGCAAATTGATAAAATATATAGAATCAACTCATGGTATGCAAAACAAAAACACCTACCAAGGGATATTGTAATATACTTTACTACAAGAGCTTTACGGAATAGGATTATACAGGCGACGTTTAAGAATAACCTTCAGGTGAATGGCCAGGAACTAATGATATGCAAAGAAATTCCCTCTAAAATGCTCAAAGCCAGAAAAGATTATACCTTTCAGATTGATGAATTTAAAAGGTTAGATTTACAATACAAATGGGAAGCACCAACAGGAGTCGCAGTGAAATTTCTGGGAAAAAGATATCAGCTTAATACAACAAAGAAAGCTACTGAATTTTATGCCAACGTCTTAAAGGCTGATATATCCAAGATTCCAGAGGAAAGATGTATGAAAACAAAAGAGGAGGAGGAGGGAAAGCCATCCCTTCCTGTTCAAATCGAAACAGATTTACAGAATTCAAATGATTGGCGGAGCCAGACAGATGTTTACAGTGTGGAAAAGGAGATGGATGATCGGGGTCAGATGCGAGGCGAGCTGACAACTACAAAATTATCAAGTTACAAAAAGATACAACCATCATCAAGATACAACAAGATGCAGCGTTGAAGTTTATTGGACAGATGGTTGCTAATATGACTGTACTTTTCTTTTTCCCTTCTTTCTTTAATTTTTTTTTCTTTACTTCTTGCATTCTTTTTTTTCTTTTGTTTTTTTGGGCTTACTCAAAGTACTATTAATTCTTTTTAAAGATTTAGAATTTTTCTGAAGCTAATAATTTAATATATAGTAATATTATGTTACTAATATAATGGTTGAATTTATGATGAAGTTTAAGGTTTTTGTATTATTATTTAGTTATTTTCTGTGTAATATCAATTTAAGTTTTATTTAATTGCGAGAAAGATTTGGAATTGTTATCTATCCAGTTATAAAATATTACAATTAGATTTAACTTTTTTTTTCCCTTTGGGAGGAAGGTTATTTAAAGTTTGGAATTAGTGCTTATAATCTGATATATAGTAATAGAAAAATTTACTTTCTACTTAATGTTTAGCTATTATCTATGTAATTTTGTACTAATAAAACTTTTTTGAAAAAAAAAAGAAATTGATTTAACACCCTTGCTTGTTCTGAAACCATAATTTAAACCATTTTTAAAAATTGTTGAGAAAGAACAATTATGAGAAAAAGAAAAAAGAAAAATTATGGGAAAGAACAAAAGGGATAACTTATTTAAATTTATTAAGGCAAGCTATCAGTGAAACTTGCACATTTGTGTGCTATTGGAAATTGAAATTAACAACTTAAAATTAATCAGTAAAATTGAATTTATACAGGTACATGTGTACTTCTAACTTCTAGACTATTACTTAAGTAATCACAAAAAACTGAATGTAATCAGTTCAGTTTTTCTCAAAAGCTACAAGTAACACCCAAAGACTGAAAAACATATGAGTCATTTAAAAGGTATCTTTGCTAGGGCTACTGAATGTGTATGTAAATGCATATAAATCAGAAGCTGGTTGCTTGAAATCTTCTGCAGTTTGGCAGTCTCATGATTGGGACATTTTATTAACTTTTATTCAATCTGGGGATCCTGAAGGTGTACGAAATCCTATGATATCTGCTGTTATTATTTCTGCTGATTACTGATCTCTTAATTTTATGACAGTACTCAAAATTTTTCAAAAACTATAGTAGTCAAGCCAATATTGTGCTTGATGGGAGTTGTAATCCAAAGATAACTGGGAAGTACTAGTGCAGGAAAGGTTGATTGAGGTTCCGAGGATCAAACATAGCTAAGATAACGTTTTGTTGTCTGTGAAAAAAACACATCCCAAAGCTTGCTCAGTTAGAATAATTTACATTGTCTACCCATTTTCTTTCTGAATCATACATATTCATGTATATTTCAAATGAATGGATTCATTTCACCCAATTAAGATAGGCCAAACCCTGCTTTTAGTTAGATGTATCCTACATCTAAATGCTAGGAGAAACAACTATAAAGAGAGACTTTAGTATCAGAATGTGATGTGATATAATCTGACACTGTTGAAATATGCTGGATTTCAGTGCCCCAAATCTCCCATGCAGCATTGGAGGAGTTAAAAGCCTAACACTTCTGAAGAGCACCAGATGGATGAATATTAGATCAGAACATCAGATATGAACTTCAGATATGAAGATGAGCTTTCTCAGTCATCGTTGTTATGATTACAAAATGCGGGCAGCTGTAAACCTTTTGGAGGAAGATGAAGTATTAATAAATAAATAAGTCAAAAATAACTTGGTGAGAGGTTGCAAACTAAAATTATTGACACAACAATAAACCAGTGTTCTCATTTCTTCCATCTGGTTAGAATAAAGGTACAGTTCTATTTGAAGATGCCTCATTGCAGGTGGTTTCACATTGGGGATCATCCATAAATCATTATGTGACAAGGGCAGAATGGCACATAGGTTAGAATGAGGGCAAACTGTGATGAGGAAGTTTAAAAGTGTGACATATTTTATAGATGGTTTGTAAGCCACTTGAAAAATCATTTTTCTGTCACCACTTCAAGCTGATTTCCATTACTTTGGTAAAGAAGCTTTTGTTCAGAATAGTAAAAGCACCTTGATTTTTTTTTTTTTTTTGCTGGAAGCAAAACTGCAGCAAGCACTCAAATGAAATGCACATGGTAGCAAATACCAGCTTTATTTTGTATTACAGAAGCTGAGAGGTATCAAATTCTGGGGTGGGAGTGAGTGGGATGGGACAGGCAGACAGGTAGTGAAGTTAGTGGGCTAGTACAAACTCATTTAGGCAGATTGCACTGGTTGGATTCACACAATATACTGAACCATAAATTAATCCCAGAGATTGGGTACAAATCATGAACTGGTTGAATCATCTATGATATATACCAATCACTTTTTGGCACTTAATGTTCAGCAGAAGTAGGTTATAGTACTAAATACCTGAGTACTGAAGACAAATGCGTCAATGAATAGGGTAGAACAAACATTGGAATAAACATGTTTAAAATCATGAGAATTTGGTATGTTTGCTTAAAACTGAGATGAATTCAGTGGCCTTTAATTACTGGTAAGAAGAATTAGGATTGAGAGCCAGGTATATAAGGATTAAAAAGGCAGGCCTCAAATGCTTTTGCTAGGACAGAAAACGTCAGAGCACCTCTTCTTGAGGGGAAAATGCAATCCTCATAAATAAAAAAAATGAGTAATTTTTTTTCATTGTCATGAAAATCAAAAGCAGGAGCTTGGGGCCTCCTCTTAGCCAAAGAGAGGGCTAGCAGCACTTAAAATGAAGGAGATATAAAAGGGGATCAGTGAGGTCAAGTGGCATGAGTTCAGGGCAAGTCTAAATGTATACAACAATCTTCCTGAAGAGGTCTGTTGGTTTAGTTTGCATTAATCCTATGGATTGCACTTCAGGGTGGAGGATCCCGGTTCTATATCATATAAGAACAATAACCTTTAAGCTTTAGTGGAGAATTGTCATTTATTCTATTTATTACATTTCTTGTCCATTTGGCCCCTGTTTATATTCCCTGAGTGCCACACAGAGATAGCATTTCCTGTATATTCTGAAGTAGTGGGCTACTTAAAAAGTTTGTGTCAGAATAAATTTCATTAGTTTTCCATTTAGATTCCAATGAATGAGATTTGTTACATGTTTATTTCAAACTAAAGAGGCTTCAGAAGGTTTATTTTCCATACCACTTGGCATTTACAACCCACTAGTGTCAGGACCACTCAATGCGTAGAAACAGGCAGAAGGGGCATTTCACTTGCACCTCAAAGTATTTTTAAAAAATTAAATATAGACCCTTTTTAAATAAATGCTCCAAGTATTCTCATTCTGGATGTGCCTTATTTTGTTTTAATGTACCTTCCTTTTCCTTTTGATGTTGGTGGTGAAGAACCAAAAGGAGGAGGAGGAGGAGGAGATGGCTAGGGCCTCTTTGGATTTCTATAGCAAAGGCTGTTCCCTACGATTTTCACGCCCTGAGCTCTACAGGGCAAAAGAAGAAGAAAAAAGCCCCGGGGCATAGACTACAGAGGGACGAGCTTGAACCTGATCGCCTCGGGTCTCTTCTCGGAAACCCCAGCCTGACGGGGGGAGTTCCGGGTTTAGGGCTGGAAACGGGCCTGATGAACTCCTTGCCCAAGGAGGAAGCCGGTCTCCATTGCAGAAGGCAGGCGACTAGTCCTCATCAATCCCTACCGCCCTCGGCTCTCCTCTCTCTACCCCCTCCCCGCTTTTGAAGTGGGTCGGGCAACGACCCCAAACCTTGAAGACGCCGGTGGGGCGTCTGTCAGGTATGGGCTTCGACGAAGGAAGGGGGGCGACGGCGGAGAACCCTTTTCAGAGAGTGACAGCGGCAAGACAAACCCCGGGCCAGGCGGCGGTAGAGACTCAGCCAGGTAAGGAAGAAGCGGGCAGGCGAGGCAGAGGCTAGGAAGGAGGAAGAGAAAGTGGGGCTCTCCCGCCGTCCACGTCCGCCTGTCCGTCGCGCTCTCGTCGTTTTCTGCACGTTTGCTCTCTCCACCTCAGCGCCATCAGCCAATCTTCCGCCCGCCCCCTTCGGCGTTTCTTCTCTATCCGATGCCTCCTGCTCGATCCTTCCTTCCCCATCCATCTCCGGCACCTCCAAACCAGTTCCGCCGGTCCTTCTCCGTCGGGGTCTTTCCCATTCCCCCACGCGCAGCGGCGTCGCTTCATTCTCTCCTCTCTCTCTCCCGCACTCCCCCACCTCCAACTGGGGAGTGGAGCCTCCGCCGACTCTCGCCTTCCACACCCCCCTGCCTCAAACTCCAGCAGCTTTTAGTGTGATCGCCTGAACTGCAAAGCAGGGAATGGGATCCCGACGGTGCCGAGCTCCTCTTGGTGTTTGGAAGCCCGAAGAAGGCGTCCGGGGCACTTTAAAGGTAGGAGGCGAGTCGCGGCGGAGAGGAACTCTTAAAAACCCGTCTCCCTCGACTAGGTGCCCTCCACCTGGGTGGGATTCCTAGCTACAAAACTGATTGAAAGATGAGGGCAGTTGTCGCCCAATTCCTCCAGAGGGCATCAAGTTGAGGAAGACGGGTGCTCTCCAGCCAGAAATCCCATTTTCTATTTAGGGCATCAGGAGGCCTGTACCCCCATCTGGTAGTGACTTCCCTGTAAAGCACACTAATAAGTGATTAAGTGCTATTTTCCTTCTCCCCAATATTCTCTCTGCTGGAAGGCTGCCCTGCCTTCCTCTCTCAGAAAACCTACCCTAGTAGTCCTCTTACCTCCAGGTAAATGGGTGGCAAGCGGAGAGGGAAAGGATATAGCCATAATCAATATGCCATCTTACACATTCCCACATTTGTCTACGAGCAGGACTAGATGGAAACCAGCTGGAGAGACAAACATAAAAGCGGAAATATCCCTGCCTGCTTTGGATTACCTGCTGGTGATGGAAAGCAGGATCTCTGGGTGCCTTGCAATGAGAGCAATTTAATACTTAGGGAAAACAGGGTTGCTTCCCCACTGCAAAATCTCCTCCCTTTGCTTTGACTCTAGCAATGCACATGCTTTCCATAATGCTAATGAGAAAGGTGGATGAGAATTTTGACCTCTAGCATGAGAAACAAAGACAATCTTGTACCTAAGTCACTACAATTGCTAGACTGGAAGTGGGGTTAAAGATAGGTTGGATATGATAGGTTGGAAGCCCATTTTCTCCAGTGCGGAGAAAGAATTTTAATTTTCCAATTCTAATTAACTAGCAGAATAAATTCCCATATTGTCTGGAAACTTTGGGTATTATATGGTGATGCATCTGGAGAACACCAGTGAGGAACAGCTCTCAAAACAAACTTTGTGAATTTTTTATGAGTTTGATGAAGGGAGATGGGGCCTGTGTGCTCATTCAATCATTCATTCATTCCATTTCTATAGCCAAGTGACTCTGGGCAGCTTACAATTCTAAAACTGCAAAACAATAAAAAAAATAAAATATCCAAAAAAATATCATTGGGGTGACCTTCTCCCAAATAAACTTGTTACTCAGGAAGCAAGTATATGGGAGAGATCATCCACCCACATTCTCCTACTTCCCCATCTAATTTGGATAGGCAAGAATATCATTTCATTGAAACACATTAAGTGAAGGTGAAACCATTTCTTAGCAATACTGGTGGGACATAAGATTCAAGAGTAGTTTATAGTTAAGACACCAGTCAGTAACAGTGAAATACATTTATACTGTAATGAAATACATTTATACAAATTGTAGATAGCATATTAATTATTAAGTATAATTGATCAGGCCTGGAAGAGATATTACAATATATCTATTACATATTCAGTACAAGTCAGCTGGTGACTTTTCCTTTAATGTACATGTACGTTTGTGCTTCTGAGATATGTATTCATCATTGGAATGTATAAATAGTGCTAGAAAGATAGATGGGAATAACTGTGTAAGGCTGAAACAAAAGTTTGAAGTGTTGATATGGCTCTTTCATGTTCTTCCTAATTTGTGCTCCCAGATTTAGATCACTGCTTAAATGGAATCTTAAGGAAAAAAATAACTCCTAGATTCCCTACCCCTGTTGGTCTTCTGAATAAGCCCAAATTTTCAATCTTCACTAATCTTAATAATTCTTAGAAACCCAACTGTGTGATTAAGAATATTTGTTGGATCTATTTAGAATTTCTACTTCTTAGAACCAGAGAATGTTGCAAATAACATAGAATTCAAGAATAGAGTAACTTTGTGCACATTCAGACTTTCTTTTCAATATCAAAATTGGACTGAGGTCACTATCACTTTCACCTAAGGCGCATTATTGGCTACCCACCTTTTTTCTTCATTTCTGCCACTTAATTAAGGTTAAAAAAAATTCAGTGTTCTTATCATGAAGCCCTTAGCATCCCAGAAGCCCTTTTTTTGCTGATCTGATTTACTCTGACGCCAGATATCCACTAGCAGTTACTTGGGGGTCAACCTTCGGTGCAGTTCTTCGATCCTGTGTATCCAGATTGCATCTCAGCCATAATTGGTCAAAGATTTTTGAGCTGTGTAATCCACAGGTTTGTACTCTAAGTGACTCCTTATGTCCCAAAGTCATTCTCAGCTTCAAAGTAGTCCAAATTCTGACCATGAATCATCTAGGACAGTGTTTCTCAACCTTGGCAGTTTGAAGATGTGTGGACTTCAACTCCCAGAATTCCCCAGCCAGCGTTGCTGGCTGGGGAATTCTGGGAGTTGAAGTCCACACATCTTCAAACTGCCAAGGTTCCCTAGGATCCGCATGCAGAACTATTTGACTGATATATCTCAAGGGTTACTACAAAGGGGGAAGCCAGAGCATTCCTGTATAGCAGGGGTGTCAAACTCAAGGCCCGCGGGCCGGATCCAGCCTGCGGAGTGCTTAGATCTGGCCTGTGGTGGCTCTGCCAGCCGAGCTCTGTTTTCAGCTGCGACGGCCTCCTGCAACCGTCTGCTAGTAAAAACGGAGCTCGGGACGGCCAAGCTCCATTTTCGCTGGCAAAGCGCTCGGGCTACCACAGGCGCCCCCCACATGAGTGATGTCGAGTTGGCCACACCTACCCTGGCCATGCCCCCCCAAGGTCAAACACAACTCTGATGCGGCCCTCAATGAAATTGAGTTTGACACCCCTGCTGTATAGAGTTAAATGGGAGTGGATATTACCTCATTTTGGTATCTCAGATTTTTTGACTCATGACTGAAAGTCAGGTAAGGCTATGTTATCATATAAAGGGGGGGGGAGAGATTTGTAGATACTGTGTTTCCCCAAAAATAAGTCCCTGTCTTACTTTTTTTTTTGAACCCTGAAATAAGCGCTTGGCTTTATTGCCATGCACTCAAAAGCCCGATTGGGCTTATTATCAGGGGATGTCTTATTTTGGGGGAAACAGGGTAGAACCAGGATGGAGACTTGAAAAGGACTATCAACAGGCTATGGTCCAAAAAATCAAAGGTTTGACAACAATGGTGTGATTGTAATTGTTTTTGTGTACACCATGATGCAGGTTAAAAAAAAAAGGTGGGCTTCAATCCCAACATTATGGCCAATTCTTGACATTTTAAAGCAAATCTTGTGAAGCCCCCACAAGATATGGTTAAAAATAGGATAGGATAAATAGATCCTATGGAGAGATTACCTGAGTGAATATCCAATTTAAGCAAATAATTATTTACATAAAAACCTAGATGGTCTATGTATCATATGTCCAAATGTCTTAAGTGATATCAGGCATAGAATTTAAATGTTTAAAATTTCAACTTCCTTTTAAGCAAAGGTTAGTTTGGTTTACCCACCAAGTCAAATCTCAATTGTAATTTAATGAATAAAACATTATTGGCTGGGATGAAAGACTACATTAACTATTAACCATGATTGCAAATCATAATGCAAGACACAAAGCCAAAACAAATCAAACCATATGGAGAGTTAAGCTCAGGATGTGAACTCCACTGATGTTAATGTGTACATGGGAAGGCCAGCGATGAGTCTCCTACTATATTTTGAATGGAGCTGAAAATCACTGAATGCTCATCTCATTTAAACCGATAGCAGGATCTTGATTGTATTATACAGAGTTCTGGGCTTCTTTCAGGCAGAAACTCATATAGGCTAGAGAGGTGATGTGTTGAGCAGCAGGTGTTTTTTCTCTCTCCCACAAATGAGCAGTTGATTTTGCCGCCAAAGCTGGCTATTTGGCAGCTTTGCTCCTTAAAATTGAATGGGAGTCACTGGGAAGGACAACCCCTCCCCCCCAAAAAAGAAAGAAACTCACACATCTAAGATGCAATTCTTGCCAAAGTATCTAAAAAGGCCAAGATCCCTCCCTGTCCTATTACCAGACAGGAAAAAAAGAGGCAAGAAAGAATGAATGGTATACCAAAAACTTTCTGTAAAGAGCTTCAAGCCAGAACTATGGACATCTTTGACATAGCTAAGGCTCCCTCCTTGTTGAATAGTATTGCAGCAGAAGAGCACGTTGGAGCCTGCCCAGCACTAAGCTACAAATACCTCCTTGGAGCAGGGGCTGGTTCCCCTGCCTTAAGTGCCTGCAGCTTCACATCACAGCCCCCACAGCCCCCTCTCTTTCCCATGGGAGGGAACCAGGTCATGAGCGTTGGGCATTGTGGGAAAAATGCGTATACAAATAGCCTAAGGGTCAGGCTTAACATTGTTTGCTTAGCCACTAGGCACCACAACTCTCACAAAGAGTCCAAGTCTCACCCTTTTGTAAGTCAGAGAACAACATATTCTAGAGTCTTTCCCAGTCTGCCTTTGTTTATTAAGGAATTCCAAGGAAAAGCAAAAACGGAAATTTTGTTCTTCTCTCTCTCTCTCTGCCTTACCTATTAGAGCCCTTTTGCTACTTTTCTACAGTGACCACTTTTTATTTTTTCTTCATCCTGTCCTTCATTAAGCACAGTAGGAATATGGACTGCTCATTGCCAGCCTTTTGTTTCACTCTTCTCCCCATTAGCTCGCTCTCTTTCTGGGAGACCAGATTTAGCAAATTAAGCACAGAGATAGACATGTACTTGCATATGTTCTAAGGACAAACTCTTTTTTCTTATACGGTATGACATTCTCTTTAGTCTGCACTTCTTTTCTCTCCCTGCCATTCAGATGGAATAAGGGAACTTGTTTCTCTGTATCTACATGCTCATCCCCTCCCATCCTATTCCTCCCCCACTACAGCATTAGGTGATGCATATTGCATGGGTTTAGTTTAGCCGAGGCTAGTTGGGGGGGGGGGAGAGAAGAAAGGGAGGGGAGGTAGACCCAGTGTCAGTTTCAAAGGCAGGAGGGATTAGCTACCCTCCAAACCCATCCCCCCTGTGGTAGTTCTCTCCAGATGTTACTACATCTGGATCCCATTCCTGTGGCTCCTGTCAGCAGCTGTAGAATTTGCAGGCATCACCAGCTGCCCTTGGGATGGGGTAGAACAGTGGGTAAAAAGTCTCCTTTTCCAGTGGCCGAGGGCAGGTGCTGCAGGAGGGGATGCTTTTACCTTCTCTACCTTCATGGCTTGTTCAGCTTCTTGACTTGTGACTTCAAAAGAATATTCTTAACCTGTGGCACAAGAAAGATTTTTCAAAGAATCTATTCTCTCTGCAGCATCTTTCCTCTCACCAGTGCTCTCCCAATTTTGTTCATCTTTAATGTCCTGTTGACTAGGTATATTAAGAGTTAAGCAGTACCAATTGGGGGATTAAGGGTAAATCCCCTGGATGCTTTTTCACACTGGAGGAGGGGGAGAATCTTTTAAAGTTTGAGTGTAACACTCAGCATCCTTGCCAGAATACTGAAAGCCTCTTTTGGCTGGGGTGTGTGTGTGTGTGTGTGTGTGCACATGACACAGTAATTGTAATCTAACGTATCTGGAGGCTGGCAGTTTAGTGAGACTGTTATAAAAAATAATTGGGTTGTGCAATGGAATCTCTGAGAGCCAGTTTGATGTAATAGTTAAGACATCAGGCTAGAAACTGGGAGAGCATGAGTTCTAGTTCTGTCTTAGGCACAAAGGCAGCTGGGTGCCTTTGGACTAGTCACTTTCTCTCACTCCTAGGAAGGAAGCAATGGCAAACTACTCCCAAAAAAACTTAACAAGAAAACTTCGGGGACTTGTCCAGACAGTTAGCAGGAGTCAACACTTACTCAAAAGCACATACACACAAGAGACTCAGTGGGGAATATTTTTTATAGCAGTTGTACGAATGTCCAGTCAGTGCCAGGAATCCAACTTGTAAAAGGCAGTTTCTTTAAACATTTGCAGCATATTTCTCAGAACCTTTTGAGCATTTCCATTTGTCTTGGCCCATTGTCTAAGATGTGATTGTGGAATGTATTCTTTCTGAAAAACTTACATTTCTGTCCCCTTTGGCTTTTCCAGAGTTGCAGCAATTGCAACTTTCATGTTTTGGGCTGGAAGACAGTGGTTTTATAAAAGATGATAGTTGGAAAAGATAACATTAATTCAGGGTTTCAGTGGGAACAAATATAGCCAGGTTTAAGCTGGCTATCTAAATTGTGGTCATTTAAGTCTGGGACATGGTTTTGTATGAGCAATTTTAAAATAGCATCTTCCAGTTAGGAGCTTGCATGCCAGCAGCATTCAATGTAAAAGAATGTAATTTACATTAATTTTCGTATGTATTCAAGCTATAGGTCCAACCTCGATCTGAGATATATGTCAGCCAGATTTTATAAGTATATAGATTTTCTAGCCTGCTACATTTTGTAGATTATTAGAAACCTTTAGGACTTTTGCAGTCTAAGCAACTTTTACAAGTTGATGTACTCTAGCTGTTGGTGTATATCTCTCTCCTCTACGCCCTTCCCCCCCATCCATTTGGGAAATGGGAATTATAATCCAACATATCTAGTTGGCAGATGATTACAGGAGACTTTGCTGGAACACTAGAACAGGCAGGATGGTAGTTTAATGTCGTCTTCATTAAGAGGGTGTTGTTTCCCTCTTTTGCCAGATCCTATGAGTGACATCAAATTCTCAGCCAAATCCATATTCTTCCACATCTTCCTATTGCCATCCCTTATCAACAGTGAGGCAATTTTTTTACCTCTGGGTGAGGGACCATTCTCTTTGCTATCTCAGCAGAAGCAAGGATGCAGCATGAGATTTGATGGGACCTGAGGAGTCCCGTCTTTCAGACACATGATCATCAAAGAATCACAAGTGCCTGTGAGAGACACGACAACAAAAAGATTGCCATTGCAACACAGGCTGGCTTGCATCACCAAATATCCAAGCAAGACCCCACTCTGGAGGGGTCATGAATAAAGCCCAGGATCTGCTTGACTGTGGCCGAAGGAAGGCTTGAACCACAGGTAATCCTCCCACCCACTTTTGTCTATGTATTTTTATTGCAGCTTTCCTAAACCAAGCTGGATTCCTTTCCTTTTGGAGGGAAGTATGTATAGTATTTATTAGAATTGCACACACATAGAAAATGATGTACATTTTCATCATGCAGAATGGCACATGAGCACAGTGTCTCTCATGAAAGCATGCATGAGGGTTTTTTTTTAAACCTTCTGAACTTAAAAAGTTTAATGAACCAAATTGTTCAAGGGTGCATCTTTAACTCTTAAAGCTTCTTTAATGAACACCAAAGAGATGTACTTATATGAGGTCTGAAGATTTCTGAATCATTTCTGAAGTATACAGTGCCTTAGTGTTTATTATAATTATGCTAATGAAAAAAGAATTTGTGAGAGATGGGCTTTTTTATGGGAATGGTAAGAAACATGGTTTACTGGGGTATCTGGCATAGACTGAGATTTATACAAGTGAGACTAGTTTTAATCTGTTTTATCTCAGCATTTAATACTTCTAGCACTTCGTACCTGATTACTGACAACTATGAACTGGAAATACTGAGCTGTGTCAGTAACTGTCTCAGCTAACTGTCTGCTAATCTCGTGATTCCTTTGCTGATAACATCAGATTCTTTTATAAACTGAGCCCAGTCTGGACATCCTTGCTGTGAGTCTCCAGTCTGAACACCAAGAGGCACTTGCTGGAAAACATGATACACTGAAAGTTCCACTGTTCTCAGGAATTTTACATAAGAAGAAAAGCAAATATGCCAGCTGGTATGCCTCTGAATGAACTACCCATGCTTATTTTTGCCTGCAGTGAGATGCTTTGATGGAATATCTGAGGCACTGCATTCTGGGAAGAATTAAGATGGCTGCTGCAATTGTGCCACATGAGATCCTTTTAGATAAGGGTTTTCTCGATCTTAGAATGGAATTGGCCCAGCTAGAAAAGTGGAGGATGGTGGAAAAGGAGAAAAAGGAGCTGGGAGCTGATGATCAATATCAATTTATTGTTGCTTTCTTTTTTCTGCATAGGTCCCCGCTGTGCAAAGTGATGCTTATTCTGTTCCATGCCATGGTCACCCCATTGCTCTGTGTCATCCACGCTGCCCCTCTTCCCAACACCTATATCCTCCTTAACACCACTGATACCCTCTGGGCTGAGACTCCCCTGAGGGATTGGGACCTCTTCTCTCCACGTGTCACTCTGTCTAACCAAGCTCCTGAAGAGCCCCCCATGCTTTTCCTCATGGAGGACTCCAATACCCAACCTGGACAAGCTGCTAATAGAACATCCAAGTCCAAACGGTCATTGGAAGGGTCCCTACGCCGGGGAGAAATGTCTGTATGTGACAGTGTTAACGTGTGGGTGACAGACAAACGGACAGCTGTGGACATCCGTGGCAAAACGGTGACAGTGCTGTCTGAGGTCCAGACGCTTACAGGCCCCCTCAGGCAGTATTTCTTTGAGACCAAGTGTAATCCAGCTGGCGGAACTGTGGGTGGCTGCCGGGGTGTGGATCGACGCCATTGGATCTCTGAGTGCAAGGCTAAACAGTCTTATGTGAGGGCTTTGACTATGGATTCCGACAAGATTGTTGGTTGGCGCTGGATCCGGATTGACACTTCCTGTGTCTGCACCCTACTCACACGCACTGGTCGGACGTAGGAAAGAAAAGGGCATAGACCATGAACTCATTTTGGCCAATCAAAGCATGGCCAACTCTCTAATATGTTCAATCATGGATTGGAATAATTCCTAAATTTAATTCAGCTTTCATTGGCCAAAGTCTGTGTGTGTGTTGTGTGTGTGTGTTGTGTGTGTGTGTGTTTGCACGTACATGTGCCTGTGTTGAAAAAAGAAGAGGGTGGTCTCTAGTGATTAACAGCTTCTGGGCTACACTGCTGATTCCATTTGTGCTGCAGCAAAACCAGGGGAGGGGAGCATGCCATTATGGCCATAAGCTCTGGGCATTTGCTGCCTAAGTGGAAGTATGGTTTCTCTTGTTGAAAGGGCCAGAAGAGGAACTTTAAAGTCCTACTTGGGGAAAGTTGTGTATTGTTATGGCTGGAGGACTGCATTAGCCATGCAAATTGGTGGGTAGTTCAAAAGAGATTACTGGGTCTTATGCAATCAAAAGGATCTCAGTGATTACTACTTGTGATCCAGGCACGAGTATCAAGGTCCTTCTTTTCTACAATCCTCAGGAACCTTGCAAACCACAAGGGCCTCCCCTCCCCCCATATTTTTCCTTCTGTGCACTCTCAGGGTTTTTCGAAATGTCTACCCTTGGGAAACATTTCCCATTTCCACACATCTGCCAAGGATTCCCTGCACATGATTAAAAAGGTTTTTTTTTAGGGCATGTTTGAAAGTGCATTGTCTGTACATGTGTGGCCAGCAGCCACACCTGCCGAGCCTCACCTCCATTCTGTGCACACAGCTTAGAACTTTAGAGAATGCATTGGAAGGGAAATTAAGATGTTGTGGGAGGTTCATCCACCTTTATCAAGCTATGTCTTGAAAAAACATCTGATTCACCACTGAAGGCCTTTGGAATAGTTTTGAAAAGCAGTCTCTTAAGCGGAAAATGTTTACTTCCGGAATTCCCTTCCCCCCCCCCCCAGTTTGCCCCTCTCTTCCTATTTATTGCCGCATCTCCAGTTAAGAGTTTGTCTGTGACACAATCCTGTCATATTATTAACTTATTTGTGTGCATTCTGTGGGAAAACCATTTCTAGGAAAGAGTGTGTGTGTGTGTGTGTGTGTGTGTGTGTGTGTGTGTGTGTGTATGTGTGTGTGTGTGTGTGTGTGTGTGCGCTGGCTGGAGGGATTAAAAACAAAGTTCTCAACTTCCTTTCCATTGTCATGAATATTTACTTTTGGGAGCTTGGGGGGGGGGGCAGAGGAAGCAAGCAAAACTTGGTTATTAATACATTTGAAGTGTCCACAGGCTCTCCACCTGAGTCACTGTTTGGATTGCTCTGTGACCTTTAATGCCACCTGGAGGCTGAAAATAACATTGCAGAGTCCTAATCAGAATCAAATCTTCATGAAAACATTCATGGAATTTTCTTAGAAACAGTACGGAAGCAATTTGCCATTGCCACTTTCTGAAATAGCTTTCAACTTTTAAATCTAACCCATGTTTCTCAACTTCGGTGACTTTCAGATGTATGGACCAACTCCTAAGCTGGGGAATTCTGGGAGTGGAAGTCCCCACATCTGAAGGTCACTGAGATTGAGAAACATTGGTATAGACACTACCCTTGGATTTCTTGAAGCTTCCCATCAAAGTACTAGCCAGACTCAACCCTACTTAGCTTCTGAAACTAGAGATCAACCAGATGCTTCCCTCAAAGGTAAACAACTTTCCTCTGTACAGGTGCTATATTTAACATTCTGGGAGTGAGGGAGGCTGAGAGCTGCACACATTCTGTCAGAACTATCAATTTTCAGTAATCATTGTCAGATGAAGTACAAAAAAATCATATAATTTAGTTGTTGCTGCCCACTCTGGTTTAGGTATGGATATTTTTAGTATTACGTGCATGCTGTGGGCTAAAACCAACATTACCAAACTTAAGAGAAATCATATATGAATTTATGTCCAGTATTAATCTGACTAGATTCTACAGCAACAGATTATTGTTTAATCTTGCCAAATTATTATAGGATCCTACTCTGAAGAATTGTTGAATCTATCAAAGGAAAACACTTCAACAAATACAATGTGCTAAACGTCATAGTACCCTATAGAGACACTGGAGATTTTGACCTTTTGTTTTTTATCAAATAGTTGTGAACAGAAAAACTTACTGCAAGCGTCAACTGCGACCCTTTCAATGCCATTTGGGTTTAAAAGGGATAAACTGATAGAATAGGAAAGAACAGTGAGAAGAAGAGGATACAGTTTAGAGGACAGTATAGCCTAATGACTGAAGGTAACCATGTATATTAATGTTAAGGATCTCAGGGTACAAGATTGGTGATACTGTAGACATTTGATTTAGAAAGGCTTAATAAAAATTCCTTTCTTAATACTACTGAGGATAAGTGTGGATCATTATATATATGTTATATAGCCAGGATAGCATCTCCCATGAAGAAGCAGCAACTCAGCTCGGAAAATACCCCAAATTTTGCAAACACTCTTGAGGAAAAGGAAATTTAAAAGGGAAAGAAAAACATCCAGTAAGATGGAGGCATCTGTGGAAAAAAATGAACTCATTTAAGAAGGACAAGTCTAGTTCTAACAGGATAGATGTATGCTCCACATCTTTGTAATGCAGTTCCCCTTTATTATAAATTTGAAGATTACCCCGAAATTAAGCACTTGGCACTCACTTTGGAATTATAACAATGATTGCTTACATGGTAATGATATAGGTAGTCGCTGACCATAATGCAACTTGCTCATTACATGAGTCATGATGGTCGTAAAGTGGATCACTATTTGACTGGACCCATTTTTATTAATAGCAATAAGTGACTCCATTATTTGCTATGATCTGTTTTTGCTGAAAAGTGGAAATAACTTACAGTTTTCAGTCTTAATTTGTGATCATATGACTGCAGGATGCTGCAAACGGCTATAAATGTGGGTCAGTCCCTAACACTTGAAATGCAGTCACATGACCATGTGGAGGGGGTGGTTGTCAGAACTTTGGAACTAGATTATTAGTATTGTTTGGGTGGTCCCTTGTAAGTTTGGCTGCTAAGTGACTGGTTGTAAATTGAGGACTACTGTACTCTTTGCAAAATAACTGCAAAACCACCATTCTTTGACCCAAAATCTTTTCAGGCAGTTACATATATTTGCTCCTTAAATAACATTTCCATATAGACAGGTGAATAATTGGATTTTTTAGTTGACTCCCCCCCCCCCCTAATACTATGCAGAGTAGAATAGGAAATTTAATTTTTGGAAAATCTGGGCAGTCAAAATTATTTTATGCTGAATTAGACCAAAAAGGCTTCATTTGGTGCAACGATCTAACTCCATTTTTGCCTACTCAGCTCCCCAACATTGTTCCCCAACAATATTTACCATCTTGACCATGCCAATTTTGTCGTTATAGGGTCCTAAACAGAGTTGCTGCTGTCAATATGCACAACCTCCCCACTTTTCAGTATTCCTGGATATCACTAAGTAATTTATTGCACCTTCATTTGAGTCGAACATATTTGCCCCATTATTTGGTGCTTTAAGCACCTCAAAGTTGCTGTTGCTGTGCTCCCTCTCCTTGGCCCGGTTGCTCATGATGTGTGCGGGAGGACAAAGTGTGTGGGTCAGAGGAAGGCCCACTCACTCTCCTTGCGGGGAGACCCAGCTTTGTAACCAAAGCATCCTCAGCTACAGTATAGGATAGGAGACCACCAGGAGAGGAGGTGGCAAGGGGATGGCAAAAGAGCAGCAGGGCTGCTGGTGGCCAAGTACTAAGGCAGGACTTCCCTCAGACCCTCCATCCCTCTCATAATTTCCTTCCTTCTCATTCCTTCCCTCCCTTCTTCAGTTCCATTTTCCTTCCTTCCTTCTCTCCTTCTCCTTCCCTCCCTCCCCTTCTTCTCAGTCCCATTTTCCTTCCTTCCTTCTCATTCCCATCTTCCTTCCCTTTCTTTCTTCCCCCTCCTTCCTTTTCCTTCTCCTCCCCCCACCCTTATTCCTGCTATCCATACCCTTTTCCCTTCTTCCTTCCTTCCATCCATCCCCCATCCCTGCCTCCTTCCTTCTTATTCCCATCTCCTTCCCTCCTTCCTTTCTTCCTCCCCTCCTTCTTTCCCTGCTTCTCATTGCCATCTCCTTCTTCTTCCACGCTCAGGAAGCAACGAGGAAAGGGGGAGAGATTGGCAGTGCTCTGGCTTTCTCATTAACAGAGCATTAACAGATTAACAGAGTTGGAAGGGACCTTGCAGGTCATCTAGTCCAACTCCCTGCCCAAGCAGGAGACCCTTACATCTGCCTCTACCTAGGATCGAACTCACAACCTCCTGATTGTGAGGCAAGAGCTCTACCTCTAGGCCACATCATGTGGGGGCAGGAGCAGTCCCGGTGAAAGGGAAGCCTTGCGTGCTGCGAGGCTAGGCCGGCAAGTGGGCCATGGAGGCTTGTGGTGGCCATCCAGGCCAGAACGCGGTCAGCCTTAGATCTGACCCACGGGGCCACCCTGGAGCCAGTGAGGGGTCGTCTTGGCACCTTGGCAAAAGGGAAGCCTCACACACTGTGAGGCCAGGCCAACAAATGGGGCATGGAGGCGCTGGTGGCGGGAGCGGCACTGATCTACAATTTGTGGCGGCCATCTGGACCAGAACGCAGTCAGCCTTAGATCTGACCTGCCCCGGAGCCAGCAAAGGGCCACCCTGCTGACTTGGCCCTGCCCCCTAGGTGTGCGCACAGGAGACGGCGAGCGCTGGCATCCTGGATGAAAGGGAAGCACTCAGAATGCAATCAGCCTGCGAGGCAAGACAGTCCCCAGGGATACCAGATCCTGTGCGCTCGCCGTCTCCTGTACAAGGGCCCAGTGGGTGATGGTCCCTCGCCAACTCCAGGGCAGCCCGATGGATCTAAGGTTGACCACGTTCCGGGTTGGATGGCTGCCACCAGGTTGTAGATTAGCGTCCGGCCGGCCTGAGGCACTGCGGACCGGTTCTTTGCTGTTTCCAGGGCGGCCCCATGGGCCAGAACTAACCATCTCATGGGCTGAATCTGACCCACAGGCTTTGAGTTTGACACCCCTGATTTAGATAATCACAACTTCCCCTTCAGACTATACAACATAAAACATTTTCAGCCAAAGATAACTATCATTCCTAGCTGCAGTATGAGCTCTCATCAACAAAGGGCATTATCAGATAGTAATTTCTATCTGAAAGGGAACCAGTTGCAGTGCTATAATCTTAATTCATTCCTCCCAGTATATTTTTCTGGGGTTTCTAATTTATTCAGAATTTTTCTGAATTAATTTTTCTGCATTAATGAATTCATTCATTTATTATGCCCCCATACAAGGTGACTCTGGATACTTTGCATTATGAATTTGCAAACATCTTTTAGACATTGAAAAATGAGATAATACATTTAATTGCTTGCAAAACATTTTTTAATATATTTGTATGGCCTTCCTTGATCCATTTTTGTTGCTAATACAGCTATTTTCCTTCTGTTCAATTGTGTCCAATTTTCAAAGACTGCCTGGACGTAGTGGACAAGTCCCTGCAATTTTCTTGGCAAGGTTTTTCAAAAACAATTTGTCATTGCCTCTTTCCTAAGGCTGAGAGGAAGTGACTGGCCGAAGATCACCCAGCTAGCTTTGTGTCCAAGGCAAAACTAGAATTCATGTTCTGGTTTCTAGACAGATGCCTTAACCACTACACGAAACTGGCTCAGAAATGCTGTACTGTACTTAAAAGGCTGGGATGGTTAAGACAAAAATCAATCACTTGGACTTGGGCAATATACAGAGTCTCAATTCACTTTAAAGATTAGCAAATGTTTTAAATGTAGGATAACAGCATTAAACTTCAACATACCAGTAGTTGTCACTACCATAACATTTCCATTGCATTTTCCATTGAGTTCACTGGCTGGGGAATTCTGGGAATTGAAGTACAGACATCTTCAAATGAGAAACACTGGTCCAGATACTTGAGATAATTGTAGTCTTGCCAAATTATGATT
The DNA here is from genome assembly GCA_023053685.1 of Diadophis punctatus similis. Taxonomy (NCBI): domain Eukaryota; kingdom Metazoa; phylum Chordata; class Lepidosauria; order Squamata; family Dipsadidae; genus Diadophis; species Diadophis punctatus. Next base: position 7,278,056 of record JALIGW010000009.1, read on the forward strand.
CTGAACATCAACTAAAACTTTTTTTTTTAATTTTGCAATATAATCTTGCATGTGGCTATTCAGAACTGGCTCTAATACAGCGGCTTTGCACATAAACGCAAGATCAAATCTGCATTATTTGGTCCTAAGTGCCATCTAATGGATATAATTGGAATTGCAAGTCTTTATAATCGGTGAAGGGTTGCAGAACATGCACCGAGAGCGAACGAAGAATATTAAATGAGTCGTGCTGGGAAGGGGAAGGGGCTATTGTCGTAATGAGTCTGGTAACTGAATGAGAAATCGATTGCACTTCAAGGTACGTTCAATCGCCGATCCAATTTCTTGGAAGAATAATAAATTTAAATGGCAACACGGTTGCAGAAAGGGAAGGGAACGGGGAGGCAAAGAATAGGGATAAAATATTCCGGAAGCGAACATTACTTTTTTCAAATATGCTAGTTCAAACTGTCACTGAACAGTTTTTTCTTCTAACCACTGCACTTCCCTCAATTGAATCAAAAGAAAGCGCCGCAAAATGTGAGGCTGAAAAGAGTCCTATCACCCGGGCAACATTTATCACAAACATTCTAGAAGTCCCGCCCCTTGCGTGATCTCCTTGCATTCGCCGCTGCCGCTAAGGCAACACTGCATTAGCAACCATGTCCAAAAAGCAGGGGCAAACATGGCAGGCACTTTCTCCGCCTTTCCCTTCGGATGGGAGGTGGACTCCGGCGCGCTGGTCCCCCCCGAAGGCCGCCGACAGGACTGGAGACTGACTAGCAGCGGAGTGGGGCTCAATTATAGCCTACCGTTGCCTTTCCCGCCGCCCTACGCGCGAGTGAGCAAACTGGTTTTTAGCGGGGTAGCTGATACAATCCGGATAGTTTATAAACATTAAAGTTTGGAGATGAGGAAGTTAAGATCCCAGGGTTCTCTGCGAGAGGGTCAGATTGACACCAAAAAACAGGACCCTTTAATTCTTAAGGCAGATCCTGTTTGTATCCACGTGGTCCCCACTTTTTTTGATTGTCCATTCTTTTTCTGTGTACTCACTGTCCCTCCTAAATTTTTCCATTATTAGTCCACGATCCACGAACCTTTGCCACCTGCCTCCCAGAAAGTATGGCGAGACGAAGTCATTCCCCAGCTGGCTACCACTGCACAACTTGCCCACTGCATAAAAACTCATAAGGAAGTGCTAGCTCAACCCCACTACTCCGTCTCTGCCTTACATCCGGACGTCCACTACAATAAAGATTTGAGAGAGAAGGTAAGTGATTGTGGGGGAATTTTGGCAATTAGGTGCTCTTCGGAAAGTGTTTTGAAAAGACATTAAGAAGCAGATTCCCGATTTTGCTAGAGAATTAGTTAAGATCCTATCTGGTTCCCAGGAAGATCTCTAGTGCAGTAGGATGAAGAGCTTGATAGTGACATCAATCAGTCCCAGAAGGAACAGCTCTGGGAACACTTATAAACACTTATATAATTAACTTTGCTTTTTCCTCTTCTCTCCTGCCTCCTTTTCTTTTGAGCAAGACTCTTTTATTGCAAGCCTGAAGGCAGAGCCTACATATTTACCAATACAGTACTTAAAAAAATACCCAGTATTGCTTGGCTGTATTTTCCCTGCATGCTTTTTTTTTCAAATTTCCAAAACAAAACAAAATGGAGTTCTATCTTGTTTCAATTATCATGAAACCTTGGAGGGAACAGGTGATAATTAATAACAAAATGCATTAGGCAAAAAATATTTTGCCACCAAAAGTAAAATCAAGTTGCAAATTACCCAAGGCTACTCTGGCATATGAAGTTAGAGCATCTCACAACCTTCTTTTTTTATAACCTTTTACGTTACATTCAATAATAAAGTAATATTGTCTCTCATAAATGATGCCAATGATGATTGTAGGGACAGAGGGAATTTGTGAATAACACAAATAACTTTTCTACTTTGAATAATAAAATTTTTAAAAAACCAACACTCAACATGAATAGAATCAACAGGGATAATCTTAAAAATAAATAATTTCTCCACTCCCTCCCCAGCCTTAGGAACAGTAATAACTGTCATTAGGTCCAATCATCTGTCTCTCTGCTTTTTTAATATAATTTTTAAAATTAGTTTCACAAAATATGAAAAACTAACACAAACTAATAAAATGCATAAACAGGAAAGAATAAAAAAAAGTGAAAGTGTAGAAAGAAAGAATCAAAAAGAACAAACACAAAGTTTTCAATTTCTTTTACAGAAATATTACCTTTACAAAATTCTCTCTTACTCTGATTACAAAAAAACCTGCCTTTTTTTCTTATTCTTTTTTCCTAATCATCAAAACCACAAATCACCTATACATGTTTTTTGTTTCAGGCAAAAAAATAATTGGTTTCTAGTCAACCATAAATGTAGTTATCATTTTTTTCTAATTTGTCAAAAATAAAAATAGCACTGTAAACAATAAAGACCGTTCCTTAGCCATTGAAATCTTTCATAGGTCCTCCCTTAGTTAAGTTTTCTTGAAAATAAATCTTTAAACCAAAGTGTCTCTTGTATTTCTGTAGTCTGGAAAGAAGACTCATCACAAAAGATAAGACAAAAGATAAGTCTTCTCTTTACTGCAAAAGAAAATATTCAGCTATATTTGATTACTTCTTAAAGTGATTAAGACAGCGGTTCTCAACCTGGGGGTCGCGACCCCTTTGGGGGTGGAACGACCCTTTCACAGGGGTCGGGAGACTTCGCCCAGACACCGCCATTTGGGTTCTTTTACCCACTGTGCATGCGCAGAACGTTTTGCGCATGCGCAGAGGGTAAAAGAACTCAAATGGTGGCGGCGGGTGGGGATTGCGGTGGCGGGGTGGGTCGCGGTGAGGTTGCGGGGGCAGGGCGCGGGTCGCGGCATTAGGAAGGTTGAGAACCACTGGATTAAGAGTTGGGGAGAGTAAGGCTGTAAAGTCCCTAGCGGCTCCACTGCAGTAAGTGTAGATGAAAGTCTAGGATTCCCAGCAGCTCAACTCCTGATCTGGCTGCAAAACCTTTTCTGTTTCTGCAGTTTAATCAGAAGGAGCTTCCATCCAGAACCAATGTAGTTAATAACTCCATCTCCCCTTGATCCAGGGAGATAAAAGCCATCTAGAAAATCATCTCCCAGCTGGCTTTCAAAGGCTACAGCAGTGCTCCTCACTTTGGAGAGTATCAAACTGCTACTCCCCTCAGGAAACAACTCAGCTGTCCTACTTACTACTATGTGTTCTGTTTCCTGGACTCTCAACCTGCTCTTCTCACCCACAGCTGGCGCTTAGAGCATGGAGGTTCCCCTTGACTATGGGCAACCAGAAGAGTGAGATGAAAGCAAATTTCCGTGGTTGGCCCAGTCTGCCGCACGACCCCACCTTTCATGCTGGGCCTCAGCCATTCGGATTGGCAGCTCATCATGCAGATGGAGCATCCAAGGTATCTGGAATTCCAGGGACAAAGGGAAGACATCACACCCACATTTCTTTTTCCTAAAGACTCATCTTTTCTTGCCAGAGTCAGGATCTCCAAATTAAGGATGTTTCATTGTGTACATTTTTGCAGTTTTCTTGCTCATGTGTCTCCACCTTTTTTGATCCTGAGCAAATGAATGTTTAATGTCCTTTAGGCTCTTGCCAGATCTATGTGCAGCTTGTGTACTCTGGAGGCACAACAACTAGGAGTGGCCTAGGGTTAGAGATGGCTTCAAATTCTCAGAGGAACAGCCTCCAGATGAGGCTGGATGGCAGCACATTGATAGACTGTTAGTTTATCTGACAGATACAATAGATAGCTATTTAAATTTCCCATAGTGCATTAAATCTACTAAGAGAATTGTGGAAATTTTAAAAAGCGGATGTCATGGGGAAGGGAATTAGATGATCTTGCTAATTGATGCTGGGCCTGCCTGAAGTGTCATCTTCTTAAAGATGTCTCCTGGAGCAGAGAAAATGCTGCTTAGCAAATTCAGAACATCCTCTCCAACAGTGGTCTTTATTCTTTTCACTTTAGTCAATGGTAGCCACTACGCAGAACAATGACCTCGCTGGAAGACCCTTCTACATCTGTGACAAGGCAGTGTTGCAGCTTAACGAACCCTACTTATCTACCACTGCCCAGGACTTCCGAATCTTCACACAGTCAGTGAAACATTTGTGGTACCTTTTCCCCCACTCCTTCAGTGCCATATAGGTAGTCCTCAACTTAAGACCACAATGAAGGCCAGAATTTCAGTCATAAGTCATTGTGGTTGTTTAAGGGTCTCAGTGGTACTACTAGTTTTCATAACACCTTCAGAATCTGTATTTCACAGTAAATGTAATTCTTAACTCACAACCGTCATTCGGAACTGGATTTTGGTTGTAATTCATTAGTTATTAAGTTGATGCATCTATGCAACCAGACCCAATTTTATGACATTTTTTGCAGCAGTCATTAAGCTGCACTTGTTAACCAAACTTTATAGCCATAAGTGTAAACTGGGAGTTTTTGCCAGACAACAGGCAAAAAAGTTGTAAATCGTCACTCATTGAGGCTGTTTTTGGCCATGACAGCCCTCCCGAGTTCCATTTTTGGCCACGATGGCCTCCTGCAGCCCTCTGCCAGCAAAAATGGGAAGGCCCCACAAGGCCCACCCGGGCTCTGTTTTCAGCCACGACAGCCTCCTGCAGCCCTCTGCCAGTGAAACGCGGCCCTCCCGAACTCCCTTTTCGCTGACAGAGGCACCATGGGCCGGTCCTTCGCTATTTCCAGGGTGGCCCATGGGCCAGATCTAAGCACCCCGCGGGCCAAATTCGGCCCCCGGGTCTTCAGTTTGACACCCCTATCCTAGGCTCTTCAAAACAGATAGTTGGAAAAAGGAAACTGGCCTCCCTCAGATTTTGCTTTGATTCACAAAGCTGTACTTTTATATTTCTATTTTTGCTAACCTGAACTTTTGACAATCTCTTCATTAGCCCATGGAGACAGGTGTCACTTTAATCACTGTAAGTTCCATTCTGCCAATTGCACAAAGGATGCTAATTTGATCAATATATAAGTATGACCACAATTGAGCCCAAAATTTCGATAGCTAAGCAAGACATTTGTTAAGTGAATTTTGCCCTATTTATTGACCTTTCTTGACACAGTTGTTAAGTAAATCGCTATGGTTCTTAAATTAGTAACACAATTGTTAACTAAATCTGGATTCCCCATTGATGTTGCTTGTCAGAAAGTTGAAAAGGGTGATCACATGAACCCAGGACATTGCAACTGTCAGAAAGTTATGCCAGTTGTTAAGCGTCTAAATTTTGGTCGTAAGTATGAAAAATGGTCATAAATCACTTTTTTCAGTGCCATTGTAATTTTGAACAGTCACTAAATGAATGGTTATAAGTTGAGGACTACCTGTATCTTGCTTTGCAGAATTCATCCTACCTATGCTAGTCTAAAATTTTGATTCATCCTATTTATTTTACTAGGAAAAGGTGAGGAGCTCCCAATCTCTCTTCCACAGTAGAAGCTCATAAAACCTGTAATTTTAATAGGCATCACCCAGTTTCACTGAAGTCATAGGGACTATAAATATTTCCTTTTTGAAATTAAAGATAAGCTTCTTAGGAAGTTGAATTCTAAGTTTAGTGCTCTATTTAATGTCCTCAAAGCAGCACATACAAACTTGAGCAGAATTGATTCTTGCATTGTTGTATGTAAAGGAAATAGAAGCATCTCCAGAGGTGACCTCTGGAGTGAACTAAATGTCCCTTTCTTGTCCTCTTGTAATTTAATCTCACTCCTTACATAACACTGCACATATTTCCTGCTTTTGTCTACCTGCCTGAAAAAATGATTTTTTTTTGTTCTTTCTCCATTCCCTCATAGGAAAGAACTTCAAGGGTATACTCGGAACAAAATTCCCAATTTGGATCGTTACCCTCTGTTTCGTGTACCTGGGCCTATGCGGGATCTCCAGATATTTCCAAGGGCTACCCGGATGCCCCACCTGATCCTGAACCCACCTGTACCTCACAGAGGTTTATTCAGCCTGGCTCAAGAAACCTACCAACTTCCCAATGACCACAAGCGTACCTGGGATCGTTTCTGCCCTGTGCAGCAGCCACCCACAGTTTCCTGCCGGGTGCCTGTGCTGGAAATCATGTGTGTGCCACACATGTATGAGACGGAGTATAAATGCTATGGAAGTGGCAAACCTATGCCAGTGTGAGATGGACAGAGATTTGCACTCCCTCACTATTCCCTTTCTCCTACTTCATCCAAAAAGAAATATATATATATATATATATATTTCACCATGTTTACCTTTTGATCATTTTGTCAAAATAACAAAAACAAAAACTCTAGATCCGTGATGGCGAACCTATGGCACGCGTGCCACAGGGGGCACGCGGAGCCATAGCGGAGGGCACGCGAGCGTTGCCCACCGGCAAACCGGAAGTGCGGAAAAACGCACTTCCGGTTTGCCGGTGAGCTGTTTTTTGCACTCCGGAGGGTTCAGGGAAGCTTCCTGAAGCCCCGGAATGCAAAAAACAGCAAAACGGGCAAACCGGAAGTGCGTTTTCTACACTTCCGGTTTGCCCATTTTGCCATTTTTTGCATTCCGGGGCTTCAGGAAGCTTCCCTGAACCCTCCGGAGTGCAAAAAACAGCCCAATGGCAAACCGAAAGTGCGTTTTTCCACATTTCCGGTTTGCCCATTGTGCGCATGCGTGGGGGGGGCAATGGGCGTGGGCACGCGAACCAGAAAAGGTTCGCCATCACTGCTCTAGATGCATTCAACAAACGGAACGTTTTGACTTATACTTCGCTATACTGTCTTAGCATTTTAGCCTCAGAAAGCCATGATCAAACTAGATCAAACATAAAGTTGCCATGCTTGTGCACTCACTTGAAGAATATTAAGCCCACAGAAGTAAGCAAACCAGTTCAGGATTAATGTGCAAGAATTGATTCTTGCATTACTCTATATAAAGGAAATAGAAACATATCCAGAGGGGACTTCTGGAGTGAGATAAATCTGCCCTTCTTGTCTTATAAAATAGATTAATCTCACTCCATACATAATAACACTAGAACTAACAGGTAGTTCTCCACTTAAGACCAGTTCTTAGCAACCATTTGATGTTACAACTCTCTTCCGTGGGGATACTTATAATCTGGTTCCAAAGTTCTAATGGCGAGGCCCTTGACTGCATTTTGGGTGTTCAGAAACTGGCCCACATCTACAGCTGTTTGCAGTGTCCTGCAGTCATGTGAACATGTGATGTTTTTCTAAAAACTGGCATTTCCAGTTTTTGGCAAAAAAAAATCCCCATTGTTTGCTTAACAACTGCAGCAAAAAAAGTCATAAAATTGGATCAGTTATGTGGGTGATCTATTTTTTGATTCTTACAATTTACCACCCTAGTGGGCAAGCTCCATTATGGTCATAAGCCGAGGACTACTGTACAATGACACTGAATTCCAAAACAAAAAGTCATAAGGGAATAGCAAATAAGAACTAGCAGTTTGCTAGGCCTAGCTTCAGGATTAATAGCCATCGAGATTTGCTTCAGTTATCCACAAAACAAGCCCCCATTATATTGGCTCTTTGCTATGCAGTTCATTGGTGCCTCAAGTATGGATAGGTTAAAGTGACCAGATTTTTTTTTTTAAGCGGGACGGGGGGGCGGGCCCGCCTGGGCGCCGCCATTTGAGTTTTGCCCTCTGCGCATGCGCAGAACGCCGCGCATGCGCAGAGGGCAAAACACAGCAAATGTCGGCGTCCAGGTGGGGGGGGCGGGAGGCCTTTCCTCGCCTCCCGCCTCCCCTTCGGGAGCCGGCAGCCCTTCGGGAGCCCGCCTCCCCTTCAGGAGGCCTTTCCTTGCCTCCCGCCTCCCCTTCAGGAGGCCTTTCCTTGCCTCCCGCCTCCCCTTCGGGAGCTGCCCTGGGGCCGGGCTGGCAAGCAACGAACGGGAGGCGGGAGACGGGGAAAGGAGGCAGCCGGCAGCTTACCTGTCGCGAGCTCCAGGCATCCAAGCGCCGCGGTCTCCCGGTCGCCCGCCCGGCCCCATGGCAACGGCGGCAGTGAGGCGACGGGGGGAAGGAAGGGGAGGGGGACGAGGAAGGGCTGTTTGCGCCGCCGGAGGGACCGCTCGTGAGCTCAAACCGGCGACGGCTCCTCGTCCCTCACCCCTCCACCCGCATCCCAACAGCAGCGGCGCCTCCGAGGGCGGGGCTAGGGATGGGGCGGGGGAAGGAGAGGAGGAGCAGCCCCCCTTCCCCCTCTCCCCAGCAGGCAGCCGCCTCGCTGAAATTCCGCTTGCTTTGCCCGACTTGCTTCCGGTACCTCTCTTTTGTGCTTCCCGGCTAAGGTGACCAGACGTCCCGCTGTTTTGGCATTCTTTCCAAAAAAGCGGGACTTTTTGGAAAGAATGCGGGACGCGGGACACACGCTTGAAAAGCGTGTCTGTCCCGCCAAAAGCGGGACGTCTGGTCACCTTAGGATAGGTCCTCAGGCAGCAACCAGGTTTGTTACATCATGCCTGTTTCAGACCCCATTTTGTATAGCCTGAATCATGAAATGTATTGCTGTACTAGAGTTCGCTAATTTTGGCTTGGTGTGTTATGTAAAATCCCTCAATGTTTATTTAAATGTTTAAGCAAACAATGACTTAATGCAATTGTTTGAACCCAACCCGAATGTGAAAGATAAAACACATATAATTTTCACATTTATATTCTATGTTTCCTGGTTTATATGAGATTTTCCTATTTTCTCTTCAATTATAACCTGGGAAGTTGGTTAAAGAGACAGTGACTTGGGTTGCTTAAGTAACAGTGGCATATCTGAAGAAAGAAACATGCATTGTACCGTTCTAAGCAGATGTTCTAGCCAGTTCTATATTTGGATACAACACCCAGAACAGATGGTATATAGGGTTCTCAGCAGGAGTGAGGAACCAATGGCTCTTAAGATGATATTTATCTTCAGCCCCATTGTCAATAAATAACAGCAGGAAGGCCACAGTCTGGGGTTAGAATTTTGGATTGACAATGAGCATTTGCTGATTCAGATCCATTGCTAAACAATGGTCACAAGGTGACTATCCTCTAAAAATACACTTTATATGATTGTGATATGAATAATATGTGAAAGACAGAAGCAGTATTTATGATGTGAGCTAGTTAGTTAGTCCTTGATTTACAAGCACAATTGGGGCCATAATTTCTATCACTTAATGGATGCAGTTCTTGAGTCATGCCTATTTTATGACCTTTTTAATGCAGTTGTTAAGTGAATCATGGTGACCGTTAAGGCCGCAGAGGTGGGCAAACTACAGCTCTTTGAGGACCTGTGGACTTCAACTACCAGAATTCCTGAGCCAGCCATGCATGCATGGCTGGCTCAGGAATTCTGGGAGTTGAAGTCCACAGGTCCTCAAAGAGCTGTAGTTTGCCTACCCCTGGTTAAGGGAATCAACATGGTTGTTAAGGGAATCTGGCTTAATCTGAATCCCCAGATTTTGCTCATCAGAAGCCATCCAGGGAGGTCATAAATGGTGATCACATGACTCCAAAATGCTATGATCGTTGTAAATACATGTTTTCCAAATGCCCTAATTTTGATCATGTGATGGGATACTACAATAGTAAATGAGGGTATGGGTCCTAAGTTACTTTTTTCAGTGTTGTCATAACTTCGCATAGTCATTAAATGAATGGTTGTATGTAGAGGGCTACCTGTTATTACATAAACTAGTTACTGCATTTCTGTCTTGATTGCAGAGAAACATAATGACACAGGCAAAAAAAGCAATGAGCGTATCAATGACTTTCAATTTCTTGCTGATTTGGCCAGATCTGACCACTCTTTGGCAACCAGTGATGGGCCAGTCTACCCTGACTCTGGAGGTCTAGGGCAGGATTGGTCTACCTGATTTCCAGAAGCTGAAGGAAAAGCCAATTTACCTGCCTCTGGAGGGCTAGATAACTAAGTGGCACCAATCAAAGCAGCAGCATTGAAGTGACCACAAATTGCTAATTTTCAGTCTAACAGGACTCATGGATCCTAGACTCTTGATGCATTCTGTATCATTTGGCCCATTTGAATTACCTTGGCTTAAAAATTATTAGACTATGATGCGCCATTTTACTCAGTTAAAGGTTACAGACACGAGAGTTTTAGTACAGATAAATTTGAATGGAGCCTGTCCATCACAGTTGTAGGTTAGGACAGTCATAAAGTGAATCAGTGATTTATAATGGGTGCAATTTTGAAAATCAAGCCAAATGCCAATTTTCAGCAAAACCATCATAAAACACAGTCTCATGACCGTGGGATGCTGCAAATTGCTGTAATTGCAGCCCAGCTGCTGAGACCCTGAAACGTGGTCACTTGACTAGGGCAACCCCTACAGTTGGAACTTCAAATCCAGGCCATAAGTATCCCCAGGCATACTTCGAACAGTCACCAAGCAACTGGGGATAAGTCAAGGATTACCTGTAGTGACAAGTGATACATCAGAAGTTTAATTTAAAAATATCCATAGTAAACACTCCTTGCTTCATACACTTGTATAGCTTAATTCTAAGCATTTCCCGACACACTGTGGCATATTGTCTATATATGCGTTGGAGATGCCTTTGAAAAGAAAAAGTAATATTAAAGGACTCAAGTGCAGTTTTTAAAAATGAGTCTTAAAGTCAATTCATTGTGGCATTCCAAGCATACATTTGTGATTGTAACTTTTCTACTATTTAGTTTACAAATACGCTAGTTTTTGCACGTAGAAAAAATAAATAACTTAATAAAATATGGTTTCCTAAATTTGAAAAGAAGGCATGAATGCCATGCTAATCTTAATATCAACTTTATTAAAAGGCTAATAATAAAGCCTAAAATCCTAGTTAACAATAAGTAACTATTGGGGGGGTCCTTCCCTGAGCCGGGTCACCCACTCCATAAATCTGAGAGCTGCATCCTCTTCCCTCGACATCACTTCCCTGCACCAACCCTGATTGGGGCTTTTCATCTTTTTCATTCATAAATCTCGATCGACTAACAAGCATACCCACGCCTCCTGCGGCCAGGTAACCGAGAGATGCATAACTCAGGGTTGGAAAGACGTTGACCAGCCCCGCCGGTTGAAGTGGGAAACCGTTAGCCACGAGCGCCATTTGGAGGCGTGGCTTCATGCGCAGCAGTTTCGGTTGGGCAGCCAGACAGAAGCGAGGCCTGGAGCGGGGAGTGTGCTCAGTGTGAGGACAGCTTCAACAGAGCAGCCTCGCGTTTGCGCTTTAACGGCGTCCTTTTGGGCATCTATAGGTTAGTCAAATTGGCAAGCTACATCCACACACTAGGAGGAGGTGTCGACCCGCAGCAGGTCACATTGGGAGATGCTCTGGCTGGCCCCATAAGTGAGCAACCGTGAAATTATCTCAATCGATCTCTCCAGGAAGGTGCGAGGGATATCGCCTTCCAAAATTCAGGGATAAGAATTGATTTTGGAAGTAAATCCATTCTGGGCTTTTTTTTAAATAAGTAAACTCTGGATATGGTTGTGGGAACAGCCCCCCCCCCCTGAAGAATGAAATATTTTGGGAATTACTAAAAAGGCAGAATATTATATTTCCCCAAAGGGAGAAATGGAGAAACATAGAAAGCAGACTCAATCTTTCTTAATAATCCCCCCCCCCAAGCAGATATTTTGTGCCCATTAAGAAAGATTGGGCCAGCCTATCTACAAAACAAAAGACCTTCAGCTCCAGGGTGATGGGATTAAGAATAGGACATGACCCTTCAAGACATAATAGGATTAACCCACTACCATTTAGAAAACGCATAGCTCACTATATTGCACAGTTTAGTTTAGTTTAGTTTAGTTTAGTTTAGTTTAGTTTAGTTTAGTTTAGTTTAGTTTAGTTTAGTTTAGTTTAGTTTAGTTTAGTTTAGTTTACCGTATTTTTCGGAGTATAAGACGCACCTTAGTTTTTGGGGAGGAAAATAGGGGAAAACAATCTGCCTACCAGGTATTTATCTGGCTAGCATCCTTAGTCTGGTCAGCTTCAGCACATTATTTTATCCCCTGGTTAGGACTTAAAAAAACCTTCTTCTGAGAGAGTAACAATGAAAGAACATGCAAGCCAGTAAGAGCTGGGAAGATCGTTTGCACCTAGTTAGGGTTAGAAAAAAACTTATTCAGAGCAAGTAGAGCAATGAAAAAAAAACCTGCAAAGACTTAGGGCTGGAAAAACATTCTTCTGAGAGAGTAACAATGAAAGAGCCTGCAAGGTAAGAGCTGGGAAGATTGGTTAGCACCTAGTTAGGGCTGGAAAAAAAAAGCTACATTCGAAGTATAAGACGCACCCAAATTTTCAGCCACTTTTAGGGAGGAAAAAGGTGCGTCTAGGGACCTTGTATCCTAAGGGCATTTCATACATTTCAGACAACACCCACCCACCCCCAGCATCTCTGAAACATATAAAAATCCATGTACTCATCAAATTGGTCAGCTGATCCAGAACTGCACGCTGTGTGTGTGTTGGTTCTGTTCACCAATAATAGAAACTTTCTAGTCGGCCTCCATGTTATTTCCAGCATCTTTCTCCCAGCTTGGAACTGAACCAGATGGATTTTCCTTCCTACATGGTGAAGCATAAACATACAGTGTGTATATCTGTGCGTGATATGTTGAAGCTGTTAGTAATTCCAGTGTAAACTTGTGGGGTTTTTTTAAAAATAAATTGAGTCAAGCCAATTTCAGATATTTTATGCCTATAGGATGGTGACTTTTACTGCATAGATAAAGTTGTTGGTTGTTCCTATCTGGTCCTCTGTTCTTTTATGTACTCAATGTCGCCTATTCCCTCCTCTTGGTCCCCTTCTCTTTCCAGAATAGGACAACTTGCCACGGTGAGCTCAGCATGGTTAGCTCCCTGCTGCCAGCTTGCCACTGCCAAGTCATCTCTGCCAACTCACTGCCGCCAAATCATCACATGGCCAACCCATTACGGGGACAACTTGCTGCAGGCAGCCAGATGAAGAGCCAGGTGGGCAACCAAGCAGGTGGACAGAACAGAATGATGGTGGCAGCTGGGAGTGTCCCATTTTCACAAACCCCACAGCCGCCATTGCTGCCATAATGATCTACAGGCCAAAGAGGGTGGGGACAGCAGCAAGGTGTGTGTCTGAAAACCTGACACTCCTGACTGCCACCACCTACCCACCCACCCACCCTTTCGCTGCTTCCACCACTGTCCCTGGCCTCTTTGGTTAGAGCTTGGCAGCAACAGTGGGTACGTGTGAAAATGGGAAGTCCCCAGCTACCACCACTTTGTGGTCTCCACCTGCTTCCTCGTCTGCCTGCCCGGCTCTCCCTCTGGCTACCCATGTCAAGTTATCCCCATGGTGAGTTGGACATGTATGTGTAGTTGTCCTGCAGCGACTTGGTGGTGGTAAATTGACAGAGGCAACTTGGTTGTGGTGAGCTGGCCATGGCAAGTTATCCTAGATCTTCCTTTTCTACCACTACAATGTAGGGAGAAGATAGCATCCAAATATTTCTTCTGCCCAGAGCAATAATATGGCAATTACAACTTTTGGATTGAGGAGGCTAATGCAGCAAACCAAAGTCTTTTTTTCTGATTTGAATTTTTGAAAGAACAATGCGCCATCCATCCATCCATTGCAGCAGACCTACCACTGTCTATTTGGTAATGGCTCTTGATTCCAGTCATCTATGAGAACTCCCAAAAGCTTTACCCCGGACTCTATTGGATCACTTGCATTCAGTGCAAAATTATAGGACTTTAATAAAGATTGAGAAAGAGGTTCTGAGTTTCTCAAACTGTTGCCATATCAACCAATTAGATCCACAGCTAGCCTTCATCTGTACCTCTGTTATTTATATTGCAACTGTGGCCCCTAGGTGACGATAGAGTGTCATCTTGCTCTTTAAGATTTATTCTCATTCCCCCCCCCCTTATTTATATCTCTATAGTATTAAAAAAAATCCTGTGCTTTTTTTTTGCAACCTTGAATTAAGCAAAATGGTACATCATAGGGCAACAGTTTTTGAATTAACATATACCAAATGAGATAACTTATAGAATGTGCCCATATCTGGCCCTCATGACTCCTGCAGAATTGGTATTTGGGAAATTTATGGCCAATTCAGTGCTGCTGTGCTGTCACACTATCATGGTCAGCCACAACCACATATTTATTTATTTTTTAAAATAGTTTTTATTGAATTTTATACATTTAAAATCATAAATTCACTTTTACAGCTGTCCATTATTGGTGACAAAATTTATTTCATTTCTTCTTTTAACTTAGGATGGTCGTATATTTCATAATTTCTACTTGCATTTACACCTTTACATCCATCTTAATATACCAATAATTTGTCTTCTATTTAAACTATCAACCTATCATATTTAAAATATTTATCGGCCTCATTTGAAACAATGATGAATACAGATGGGAGGTTGAACAAGATTGTTCCGGTGGCACCACAAGGTTAGTTGTTCAACCTCCCGTCTGTATGCGGATTCATCATTGTCTCAAATGAGGCCAATCACTGTTGTGTCATCTGCGAACTTCAGTAGTTTAACAGATGGATCGTTAGTGATGCAATCATTGGTATAGAGAGAGAAGTGGAGAGAGCACACAGCCTTGGGGGGGCCCTGTGCTAATTGTACAGGTATCTGATGTGATTCTGCTTAGCTTCACCTCCTGTTTCCTGTTTGTTAGGAAGCTTATGATCCACTTACAAGTGTGTTCAGGTAGCGCTAGCTGGTTCAGCTTAGTTAGAAGAGTGTCTGGAATGATGGTATTGAATGCTGAACTAAAGTCTACAAAGAGGACCCTTGCGTAGGTCTTTGGAGATTCAAGATGTTGTAGGATGTAGTGCAGAGCCATATTAACAGCATCATCTGTTGATCTGTTTGCTCGGTATGCAAATTGCAGGGGTCTAACAGTGGATCCGTGATGGTTTTCAAGTGGGACACCACTAGCCTTTCAAAGGTTTTCATAACTACAGATTTTAGAGCAACTGGTCTGTAGTCGTTCAGTTCCTTGATGGTGGGCTTCTTCGGCACTGGGATGATAGTAGAGCGTTTGAAGCAAGAAGGAACATAGCACATCTCTAGCGATTTATTGAAGATTTGGGTGAAGATGGGGGCCAATTGGTCAGCACAGACTTTTAAGCAAGAAGGAGTTATCTTGTCTGGGCCTGGAGCTTTTCCTGGCTTTTGTCTGTGAAATAGGTCTTGCACTTCCTTTTCTGTGATCACTAGGGGTTGTGAATCCAATGGTATGGGGTCAGTTGTAGAAGGCTTGGCTGTTGTTGGTGTGTCTAAGATGGGGGTTGCAGAGATAGGTGGCTGTAGTTTCCTTTCAAACCTGCAGTAAAACACATTCAGGTCATCTGCCAGTTGTTGATTTCCTTCTGCCTGGGAAGGTGGTTTGCCATAACCAGTGATATTTTTAAGAGTTCTCCACATGTTTGCTGGTTCATTTGTTGAGAACTGATTCTTTAGCTTTTCAGAGTAGCTTCTTATTGCTGCTCTGATCTCCCTTGTTAATACGTTTCTGGCCTGATTATACAGCATTTTATCACCTTTTCTATAGGCTTCCTCTTTGGAACGAAGTTTAGCTGTGAACCAAGGCTTGTTGTTGCTGTATATTCGCAAGTTCCTGGTCGGTACACATAGGTCTTCACAGAAGCTGACATATGGTGTTACATGTAGGAATGAGGGCTACCTGTAAGGGGTGTGCGTGAGAAAACTCCCTACCTTAAACAGGCCCCTCAAGGCTGCATTAGATCACTTATTTCACACTGCCAGAAAGATACATTCTCTGGCCAGTATATCTTATCTAGGCTACAACAATAGACGCTTATTGAAAAGCTAGCTGGGAAGAACTGGCAGAGGGGAAGATGATTGTGGGAGAATTTACCAATGAGAATTCTGTTGCTCTATTTTGCCTTTTTGCTACTTTGTAATCGGTATAAAAGCAATAAACACTGCGTAGGCAGGGAGACATTTTTTGCACCATGAAATGATTTGCATCTAATTCCTACATCTGGCGCCCGAACGTGGGGCCCTTTCACCCTCCGGGGGAGCAACAGCCAACGTACTTACCATCGTCTGGAACAGACCCCTAGGTGCACCTACGTCCTCCGGGACCCCTCGTCCTTCAGCATCAGCTTCAGGACCCCCACTGGTAAGTATGGGTTGCAAAATATCTCAAAACCAGCAAGAGCATACAGGAACTCCGATTCCCTTTAAATCAGGCATGATAGAGCCTGGGGCAGAAGATAAGGAAGCTGGTTTTGAAGATAGGGAAAAATGTCCCTGGTCTCCGGAGTGCGGGTCACTCCGTTTAAGGGACTGGATAAATATAGGGCATACTTTACATCATGAACCCCAGGCTCCAGGACATCACTTACACCAATGGTCTCAGTGCCATCAAGCTGTGGAAAAAATTGGCTTTGCTGCTTTGGCAGGACAACAATTAACTCAATTAACAACTAGCCCCCCCATCTGGTTACAATCAGATAAAAATTCTCACCCCTAAATCATCATCTTTAATTGAACCTTCAGCTCCTGCTGGAGAGACTAATTCTTTTGCTTCTCCAAAGTCATTGGAGAAGCATATGACCCCAATAAGGCAAGAAAAAGGGGGAGAGAATATAGAAAAAATTCCTCACATGCTTTCTATTTTTCCAGTGAATGCCACGAAAGATCAGAACGGAGCTCAAATAGAATTTCAACCTTTGCCATATGCAACTTTAATGGAACTTAGGAGAAATCATATTTTAGTACCTGAAGATTGGAAAACTACTTTGTGGAACAGCAAATTTAAACACCAATGTGCTGTGTGTGCCTTTCATTTGGGGGCGGGTTTCATTCTTGATGAGTTGTATGGGTTTGGCCCCCTTGTTTTAGGGGATGGATACTTTTTCCTTTATTTTTTTCCTCCGTGATTAGAAAAAGGTTGCATTTGTGTCCACAGCAAATAATTCAGACAGTTTTATTGCAAGGAATGTTGATGTTGAGTTAGATTTATGTTGCTGCAGTATTAGCCTTTTTTCACAGATATTTTAATTGGAGTTTCAAAGATACAATTTAATTAGCTTTTTGAAATACAAAATGATTTAATTTTTTGTGGATTGTAGATTGTATAAAATGTTGCAATCTTATTTTGTTTTGGTTTTTCCTTGTTAAAATTTACTCAAAATTATCTTTGATTAATTTGCATTTGATTTTATTGATTAAAGAGAAACAACCTTCATTGTAGATCTCATTGAATTTTTGTTTGCAGCACTTTCCACGAAGCACTCAATTTGTGAATTGTATTTTTTATAAAGATTGTTAGTTAACTTTTTTTGATATTTTTTTACTAGCAAATTGTTTATGGGAGTATTAGCTGTATTAGAGTTACAGAACTCTACTACAGAGTTTAGAGTGTTGTGTTGAATGTGTGTTGAATGGTTTTATTTACCCCTCCCCACATTAAAATGTTTTGCCTTTTATTTAGGCCATTGCTGAAATAATAACTTTGGGACGCACACGAGCTTATCATAGAACTGGAATATTTCCTCTCTCTAAATCTGACTTTCAATCATCTGTTTGTTTGTATAAGGACTTTTTCTTTTATGTCCACCTATTGCTTTTTTCTTTTCCCTTGTCACAAGCTATTAATGTTTTCTCCGATGGTGAATGAGAGGAGCAATTGCTTACAAGGATACCTGGAAAATATCTTCACAATTGTCTGTTGCTATCTTAATTTTCTCAAGAAACTTTTATTTTAGTTTCTGACTCTCATTATGTATGTCAACTTATTTTTAATCTTCCAGGATCTTACATCACACCCAGGATGGATTCCAAATTACTGACCTTGTTTTTTTACAGCAATTGTTACAAGATCAGAAGCATGTATACTTTGTTTTCACTCATCCCTTTTTTGCCCTCCCCCTCTTTCGGAAGGCAATAGTTATGCTGACCTACTTCATTTTCAGATTTTTTTAATCACTCTTTTTTCACCAAAATGCTAGAGGATTGGCACAAGTTTGCCACATTTTACTTGACTAAGCTAAGCAGATTGTTTTATCCTGTCCCCAATATTTTGGGGCATCCCCTCAGGGGACATTGTCTTCGCTGGTTGTAAACTCAAATATTTTTTTTGTCAAAGAACAAGAGAAACAGGACACCCCCCCCTCCGGCTGCTCATTTTAAACATTTTTTTTCCTCCTACCCCCCTTTTCTGCTGAGCCTGTTTGAGAAAGGAGAGGCAGCAACCTATTCATTTAGCTTTGCTTTTTACTGTTTTGATTTCATTTTATTTCTCTTGGAGATTTTTGAAGTTTAAAATGTTTTTTTCAATATATATTTATATAAAAGAAATTATTTTGAAAGATTTTGCTTAAATTTGTAAATGTTTTAACCTATTTCATGAAGATTGCTTCCATCTCAATGGAATTTATATTTGATTCATTTTATTAAACGCAAAGCATTGATTCAAAAGTTTGACACAGATATATTTTAAAGCATTAGCTCAGAATACCTTATTCAGATTTTTTTGAAGCTGTTTTTTTATGTCTGTGTGTGGGACACACCGATTTTGAATATTTAGAAGCCATGGTGCTCCGTCCTATGGCACTTTTGTTTGTTAAATGATTTATTGAATGTTTTCAGTGTTAATAAAAGAAAGCAGAAAATTGACCTTTGGAGGAGCATTGATGGTAATGGAAAAAAGATACGGCAGGGAGGACAGAGTTAAGAAATGTTTTGGGTGTGGCCAGCCTGGACATTTCAAGAAAGACTGCCCGATCCAAAGAAAGGAAGTGCAAGCGTATTAAATGATGAAAGTTAATATTAAGGGTATCAGGAGCGATTTATTTTTCCTTGATAAACCTAGTAGTGGGACCAAAGGAAGAAGTGGTGTTTTTTTATTGATATACAACAATATCAGTGGACAGTGTTATTTTAAACAGCTGATTATTTTATTTTTATTAGCATTTAGTTTTATAATGTTTGTTTGTTTGTTTTTGTTATGTGATTTGTACAATTTTATATTATCATCTTCATGTGGAGTTATAGCTGACAGAAAATATAAACAAAATGGAACAAATGCATGTCAATTTGACTGACTGTATTGGCATGGTTCCATAATTGGGATAGCATTGCTAGAATGAACTTAATTAGTGGTTTTTATGCTATACTATGCTTAGTATGGTTTAGTGTGATATTTGAATTAAACCTTTATGTTTATAATTATTATTTGTAGTCCCTTATTCAGAGGATTTAACAGACAAACTTAACAAAAACCACATCTGTAACTACCAGTAAGTATAACTTAATTTAAACTGTGGGTTTACCAGTAAAGAGTCAAGTTTTTATTTTCAATTTAGTATGCTCAGTATATGTCAGCACAGATGTATATTTTGATAATTATAAGATTAAATTAAATATCAAAATAACACAGCCTTGGGCAAGCTCGTTTCTTTAAAAACTGATAACGGGCCAGCCTTTTAATCAGCCTTTTTGCAATTTTATACAACCTGGAATATTGTTTTTACTCATGGTCTCCCCTATAACTCCACGGGTCCAGCCATAGTGGAATGTACTAATTGGTCCTTCAATTAGCCTCCACAAACAAAAAAAAAAGGAGGGATTTCAAGTATTTTCCTTGAATCAATTGAATGTTTCCATTCAAAAGGTGACCGCTTATCAGAGACACTTTTAACAAAAAGAAAGTCTGCCTCCCCGTTAACGTGGGGGCGAGGATATGTTGCTGTGCTTGCTCCTGCAGGAACTTTGTGGATTCCAGTGCATTGCGTCCACCCAACCATGGATGTCGTGACATCAGTCTCTGGATGTCCCTGAATCCGGTCCAAAAATAGCAAAGATGACTCTCCAGATAGCACAACACTCAATCCAATCCTATTGGGCCAGTCATCCAGTGACATTGGGAGATGTAAAGAACTTGACCGCCAAAGCGCAGACAGTAGCAAGCAGAACAAACTCCCAAGAACTTATGCGCTGACATTTTCGCGGTTTTAACTGTAAATTCCTTAATCATCATTTGTTTGTGTTTGATTGTCAACAACTGCCTTTTGGCAACAGTAGCTGTCATTACACTCAGACATTCACTTGAACAATGTATGAAGAAAACCTATGGATGCAGCTAGCTAACATCACACAAAATAACATCACACAAAATGATGCTTTTTGTTTATCTGAAATGTATGATATAGAAAATTTGATTTTTATATGTTTAATCCCTGTTTGTACTCCTTTTGGCAAATATAACCTGTGTAAAAATAGTTGATTGTACATCTTCAAGTAAAAAACCTCACTGTTCTCGCATTAACTCACCTAATTTAAACTGTACCATGTTTGAGGAGATTTCCTTTAATTTTGCCCATGTGTGGCTACTGCAAGGATGGTTTTTTACATGTGGTCAAGAAACTTTTAATTATATTCCTGCTAACATTAGTGACACACAATGTTGCCTTAGCTGGCTGATTCCTGTTTTGCTTTCTAAAGAACAGATTCACTCAAGCCGTTTTCGGCGTGGAGTCACCCTAGATAACACTTGTGACTCTGAAACAGCCTTACTTAATAAAGCAGAATATGTAGCGCTGGCTGTGTCTATAGTGGGTGTGCCAGCACTTGCTACTCGTGCTCAACTTAATATTAATGCTGTTGCGTGAAATTTACCAAAAACAATTAATGCTACTTCTTTAGCTATTTTAGCAATTAACCATGAAATGCAAGCTTTGAGAAAGGCTATTTTGCAAAAATGCTGCTATTGATTATTTGCTTTTGCCTCAACATTTAGGTTGTGAAAGTTTTGATGGATTATGTTGTTTCAATTTATCAGATGAGTCACAAGCTATCCAACATCAGCTCAATGTGTTAAACAATTTGGCCTCTGATTTAAAAATTGATACTTTAGGATCTTGGTGGGAAAGCTTTTGGACTTGGTTACCCACAGGTTTGTTGGGAAGTGTATTATGTTATTTGGTTATTATTTGTGCTATTTTGATTGGTGTATGCTGTTTTATTCAATGTCTTCCTTCTTTTTTTATCATATGTATTGCAACTTTTCGCCCCAAGTCCTCTTCCACTTTGCCTCGGGATCAGGTTTATATCCTGTACAAACAATTGCAGGGATATTCTTTTCCTGATTATTAACTTGTCTTATGACAAGGTATTGTCAAATAAAGTAAAAAAGAGTGGAATGTAGGAATGAGGGCTACCTGTAAGGGGTGTGCGTGAGAAAACTCCCTACCTTAAACAGGCCCCTCAAGGCTGCATTAGATCACTTATTTCACACTGCCAGAAAGATACATTCTCTGGCCAGTATATCTTATCTAGGCTACAACAATAGACGCTTATTGAAAAGCTAGCTGGGAAGAACTGGCAGAGGGGAAGATGATTGTGGGAGAATTTACCAATGAGAATTCTGTTGCTCTATTTTGCCTTTTTGCTACTTTGTAATCGGTATAAAAGCAATAAACACTGCGTAGGCAGGGAGACATTTTTTGCGCCATGAAATGATTTGCATCTAATTCCTACAGTTACAGTATCTGTGAGTTCATCCAGGTCTGCAGAGTATCTTCAAAAATATTCCAGTCCGTGCCATCAAAGCAAGCCTGTAGCTTTAACTTTGCCTCCTCAGACCAAGTTTTCACTGATTTAATTGCTGGTTTTGTGGTTTTAAGTCTTTGATCAGAGTGTCCCACAGCTGCTCGTGATAAAGACCAATAAGCATTCTAGCATTCTAGAATAAGTCTAGTGTTCAACCTGGCTGCTTCTCGCTTCCTTCTCATGTTTGCTCTATGTGTATGAGCCCGAGAAGGAGGAGAGAAGGAGTGAGTGGGAGGGGTGGGGAGGGGCAGGGGCAGGGGCAGTCAGTGGTGCGATTTACTGGTTCTCCGAACTGCGCATAATCACTGGTTCTATAGAACCTGTCGAATTTCACCCCTGGCAGGAACATGTCTAAAACTAATTGCAATCAGCTGTTGGCGGTTCCAAATAAAAAGTAGCTAGCAATTAATAGATGTCTGAAATGTGTTAAAAACAGTTGTGAGTGATAGATAGCAATCTAGTAAATCATCCTGGGAATGGTAAGTAATTCCAGTTTGTTTAGATAACATGTAGAATGAAATTAGGAAATAATCGGAAATGTGAAATGCTCGCTAGGGTATTCTAGGAGTTGAAATCCATGCAACTGAAAGTTTGAAAAATGCTAGTTCTAATACAGTCTCTCCTTTATAAGAAGAATAGCCTCAATAGCCACATCCTCCTATCTCTCTAGGGATGAGGAAAAATGATCCAGATAATGAAGCCGGGTGCTCATCCAAAGGTTTTGGAACAAATGTTTCTGTGATCATTTGACCATGGTGGAGTCAAACTCAGTTTTAGGAAAAGTGAACGGAGAACTGTTCTAACCAAACAGACCAGGATTGAGAAGCGGCAGGCTATGTGCAAAAGTGTGGAACTGCTCCACTGCCATGAAGGTCAAAAGGGTGGCAAGGGGACTTCTGTAGTTTGTACACACCTATGCTCAGAGGACTGCCTCAGAAGAAAGGAAGAAAAGTAGTTGGACAGAATTGCAAACTGTGAGCCAAAACCCACACACCACCAGTTGACCACCTTGCAGACTGGGCAGGCAGACCCCTAATTATTCCCCATTCTGGGAGGAATGGGAGAGGAATTAAACAAATTTTGGTTTAAGAAACCTATTGCACATCTTTTAAACACCTTCAACTCTTACCAACATGAGCAGTTAAGGATACATTTAACATGCTCTGCAAAAATCAGTATGGCCCTCAAGCAGTAAGAAGTTGAATCTCTCTGCTGTGAGGGTATTCTTAATATTCATTCCCCCAATTTTTCCTGTCTCTTCCCTTTCCTTCCTTCCACAGAGCAATGATAATAGAGATAATAACTATTGATAATAACCCTCTGGCAGGGAGAAGAGAGAATTAAGGCAGAGTGACTTAATCCACATGGGATTTTTGAAGGTGACAGGAAATTCTATTGGGTGAGGCATAGCAGCACCAAGTGCACAGTCACGTCATTTTTGACCTGCAGACCTAAAATAGTAAATGTCAGTAAATGTCAGTAAAGCAGGTCAGCTGTTCAAATCTCACTGGCTCAGGGTCAACTCAGCCTTCCATCCTTCCGAGGTAGGCAAAATGAGGACCCAGATTGTTGGGGGCAACGTAAAATATGCTTGCACTATGAGGTGGTATATTACTGCTGTACTATAGGCAAGCTATTATGTAATAATAATAATAATAATAATAATAATAATAATAATAATAATAATAATAATAATAATAATAATAATAATAATAATAATAATAATAATAATAATAATAATAATAATAATAATAATAATAATAATAATAATAATAATAATAATAATGTATTTATAATAATAACATTGTATTATTATTTACAATAATAATTTATTGTATATGGATGATTTGAAACTGTATGGAAAGTCAGAAATAGAAATCCAATCACTGACCAACACAGTCCTAATATTCAGCACAGATATCTCAATGCAGTTGGGCATGGAAAAATGTGCCACTGTATCTATGAAAAGGGGCAAAATCACTACATGTGACGGAATTGAAATGCCCAATGGCCAATTAATTAAATGCAATCAAAATGAAGCCTATAAATATCTGGGCATTCTGCAGTTGGATAACATCAGACATGGAGAAGTGAAAACTATCATTAGAAGAGAGTACACCAACAGAGTTAGGAAAATTTTGAAATCTAAATTAAATGGTGGAAACACCATCAAGGCCATGAATACCTGGGCAATACCAGTCATAAGATACACGGCTGGTATAATTAACTGGACACAAGCTGATTTGGACATTTTGGACCGAAACACCAGAAAACTAATGACAATGCACTACAGTTTACATCCACGTAGTGACACTGATAGACTTTACCTGCCCAGAAAATCAGGTGGCAGAGGACTACTACAAGTAAAGCAAACAGTTGAAGAAGAAAAGCATGCATTGGCGGATTATTTAAAAGAAAGTCAAGAACATCTATTAATTGAAGTAAAGAACAAAAATCTACTGAAGGTCCAACAGACGAAACAAGAATACAGAAAAAATGTGATAAAATCAAGAATGGAGAGTTGGCAAAATAAAGCATTACATGGCCAATTTCTGGAAAAAATAAAAGACAAAGTGGACAGTGAAAAAACTTGGTTATGGTTAACATCTGGTACTTTAAAGAAAGAAACAGAATCATTGATCCTGGCCGCACAAGAACAGGCAATTCGTACAAATGCCATAAAGGCCAAAATTGATAAATCTTCAAATGATGCTAAATGCAGATTATGCAAGGAAGCTGATGAAACTGTAGCCCATGTGCTCAGCTGCTGCAAGAAAATCACGCAGACTGATTACAAATTACGACACAACTCTGTTGCACAAATGATCCACTGGAATTTATGCAAAAATTATAACATCCATACTGCTACAAACTGGTGGGAACACAAGCCTGAAAAAGTCACTGAAAATCAGATGGTCAAGATCTTGTGGGATTTTCGTATACAAACAGACAAGGTACTGGCGCATAATACACCAGACATCACGCTGGTCGAGAAAAACAAGGTGACTATCATTGACATTGCAATACCAGGAGATAGCAAGGTCGATGAAAAGGAACACGAAAAAATCGCAAAATACCAGGACTTAAAAATCGAAATCCAACGATTATGGCACAAACCAGCAGTGGTAATTCCAGTGGTGATTGGAACACTGGGTGCTATCCCAAAAGCACTGGAATTACATTTAAAACAGCTCAAAATTGACAAAATCACCATCAGTCAAATGCAGAAAGCCGCACTGCTCGGTTCTGCACATATACTTCGAAAATACATTACGACTTCCTAGGCCCCTGGGTGGGGCTCGACTAGTAATCAATGCCAAATCCGGCGAAACAACTGGCCGCTGTGATACAATTGTATAATAATAATAATAATAATAATAATAATAATAATAATAATAATAATAATAATAATAATAATAATAATAATAATAATAATAATAATCATAATCATAATCATAATCATAATCATAATCATAATCATAATCATAATCATAATCATCATCATCATCATCATCATCATCATCATCATCATCATCATCATCATCATCATCATCATCATCTACTGAAGGTCCAACAGACGAAACAAGAATACAGAAAAAATGTGATAAAATCAAGAATGGAGAGTTGGCAAAATAAAGCATTACATGGCCAATTTCTGGAAAAAATAAAAGACAAAATGGACAGTGAAAAAACTTGGTTATGGTTAACATCTGGTACTTTAAAGAAAGAAACAGAATCATTGATCCTGGCCGCACAAGAACAGGCAATTCGTACAAATGCCATAAAGGCCAAAATTGATAAATCTTCAAATGATGCTAAATGCAGATTATGCAAGGAAGCTGATGAAACTGTAGCCCATGTGCTCAGCTGCTGCAAGAAAATCGCGCAGACTGATTACAAATTACGACACAACTCTGTTGCACAAATGATCCACTGGAATTTATGCAAAAATTATAACATCCATACTGCTACAAACTGGTGGGAACACAAGCCTGAAAAAGTCACTGAAAATCAGATGGTCAAGATCTTGTGGGATTTTCGTATACAAACAGACAAGGTACTGGCGCATAATACACCAGACATCACGCTGGTCGAGAAAAACAAGGTGACTATCATTGACATTGCAATACCAGGGGATAGCAAGGTCGATGAAAAGGAACACGAAAAAATCGCAAAATACCAGGACTTAAAAATCGAAATCCAACGATTATGGCACAAACCAGCAGTGGTAATTCCAGTAGTGATTGGAACACTGGGTGCTATCCCAAAAGCACTGGAATTACATTTAAAACAGCTCAAAATTGACAAAAATCACCATCAGTCAAATGCAGAAAGCCGCACTGCTCAGTTCCGCACATATACTTCGAAAATACATTACGACGTCCTAGGCCCCTGGGTGGGGCTCGACTAGTAATCAATGCCAAATCCGGCGAAACAACTGGCCGCTGTGATACAATTGTATAATAATAATAATAATAATAATAATAATAATAATAATAATAATAATAATAATAATAATAATAATAATAATAATAATAATAATAATAATAATAATAATAATAATAATAATAATAATAATAATAATAATAATAATAATAATAATAATAATAATAATAATAACAACTTGCCTATAGTACAGCAGTCATAGTAACAGAAGAGCTTGGGCTTCTACAGCCACTGCAGCTTCCCAGAAAATCGACTGGAAAACCAAAATGGAAGATCAGGTTGGAGTTGAAAATAAAAAGTTTACAATCAGATGCAAGCAACTTGAAGAGTATGAAAGAGAAAAAACTGAAGAATGAGAAGATCAAAAAATACCTGATCAGAAGGTATTGGCTGAACACCAGAAAAATTGAAAACGTTCTGGAAATTGTGAAAGAACAAATATCATATCGAAAGATATGAAGCCAGAATCACCCAGTACAAACAAAACCAACTGTTTCAATTAGACCAAAGGCGGTTCTACCAGACCTTGAATCAAGCAACAGACATAGTAGTTGAAAAGCCTGAGAAAACTGTAACAACTGCGTTTTGGAAAGAGCTCTGGGAAAATGAGAAGGACTATAATAAAAATGCTGGGTGGATAAAAGAGTATGAGGAAAAATTCTCACAGAAGAAAATGGAACAGATGCAAATAACAACTGAAATGATCAGCAAACGTGTGAGGAAAGTAAAGCACTGGACATCACCCGGCAGTGATCAACTGCATGGATTTTGGCTCAAATATCTGACCAGTCTGCATGGAAAAATGGCCCAAAAATTCAATGAGATGCTGCAAAAAGGAAGTATCAGTGAATGGCTGACAACTGGGAGAACATATCTGATACAAAAAGATCAGCAAAAGGAGCAGCACCAGGAAATTATAGGCCGATAACATGTCTACCCACTATGTTTAAACTATTGACTGGCATTATGGCTGACAGAATTCAAGATTATCTTGAAGAGAACGACATCAGATTACAGATTATTAGAGTTGGAAGGGACCTTTTAGGTCATCTAGTCCAACCCCCCGCTCAAGCAGGAGTCCCTACACCATTTCGGACAAATGGCAGTCCAATCTCTCTTTGAAAGCTTCAAGTGTTGGAGCTCTCACAACCTCCGCAGGCAAGCTGTTCCACTGGTTGATCGCTCTCACTGTCAGAAAGTTTCTCATTTCCAGGTTGAATCTCTCCTTGGTCAGCTTCCATCCATTATTCCTTGTCTGGCCTTCTGGTGCTTGGGAAAACAGCCCGATCCCCTCCTCTCTGTGGCAGCCTCTCAAGAATTGAAACATTGTTATCATGTCTCCCCTGGTCCTTCGCCAGACTGGACATGCCCAGTTCCTGCAACCGCTCTTCGTATGTTATAGTTTCCAGTCCCCAAAATGGTTGGCAGCATTAACATATCTTACCCAAATGAAATGAGCGATGGCTACCGAACATTTTCTCTTACCAGATGAAAAGAAAGGCAACAAACGAAAAAGCAGGGGCACAAAAGATCAGCTTTTGATCGATAAAATGATTCTGGAGAACTGTAAAAGTTGAAAAACTAATCTTCACACAACATGGATTGACTATAAAAAAAGCTTTTGACTCACTCCCACACAGTTGGATCATCAAGTGCCTAGACACCATTGGGATTTGCAAGAATGTTGGCACTTTCATTGAAAACACGATGAAGCACTGGAAAACTGAACTGTTTGTGGGAAATGAAAACTACGGATTTGTCAACATCAAAAGAGGAATTTTCCAGGGAGACTCATTGTCACCATTGCTTTTCATCATTGCCATGATCCCGCTATCAACAATCTTACAAAAAACAAACCTTGGCTATCAAACATCCAAGAAATCTAATAAAATTTCACACCTGTTGTACATGGATGATCTGAAGTTGTATGGAAAAACTGAAACTGAAATTCAGTCTCTGACCAACACTGTCCGGATCTTTAGCACTGATATCAGCATGGAGTTTGATTTGGACAAATGTGCCACAATAGCATTGAAGAAGGGCAAAATCACTGAAAGCATGGGCATAAACATGCCTAATGGTCAAGCCATAAATGTCATCAGCCAGAGGCCTATAAATACCTAGGCATACTACAACTGGATAATATCAAACATGGGCATGTGAAAAATGTGGTCAGCAAAGAATACATACAAAGAGTCAGAAAAATTATCAAAAGCAAGCTCAATGGAGGCAATACCATCAAGGCCATAAACACCTGGGCTATACCTGTCATAAGATATACTGCTGGCATAATAAACTGGACACAGGCTGAACTGGACAATTTGGACAGAAAACCAAGAAAACTCATGACCATTCACTATTCCCTTTACCCTCGTAGTGATGTCGACAGACTATATCTGCCCAGAAAAACTGGTGGCAGAGGACTTTTACAAGTAAAACAAACAGTAATAGAAGAAAAACATGCATTGGCAGAATAGGTCAAAGGAAGTAAAGAACCTGCATTGATTGAAGTAAACAACCGGAAGCTTCTGAAAGCACAGCAGACAAAGAATCAATATAGGAAAACTGTAATGCAAGCTAGAGCCTACAGTTGGCGCAATAAAGCCTTGCATGGGCAGTTCCTCGACAAGATTGAAGGAAAAGTTGATAAGGAGAAGACCTGGTTATGGCTCACTAAAGGAACACTAAAGAAGGAGACAGAGGGCTTGATTCTTGCAGCCCAGGAGCAAGTAATCAGAACAAATGCAATCAAGGCCAAGATCGAAAAATCAGCTGATGACCCAAAATGCAGACTTTGCAAAGAAGCTGATGAAACAATTGATCACATCCTCAGCGGCTGCAAGAAAATTGCACAGATGGACTATAAACAGAGGCACAACTACGTGGCCCTGATGCTTCAGTTGTGTAGTGCCACAACTACCACCTACCAGTGGTAAAGAACTGGTGGGATCATAAACCTGAGAAAATAGTTGAAAACAAACATGCCAAAATACTTTGGGACTTCCAAATTCAGACTGACAAGGTTTTGGAACATAATACACCGGACCTCACGATTTTGGAAAAGAAAAAGGTGTGGCAGCTGAATTGATGAAAAACAACAAGAAAAATTTAACCGATATCAGGATCTTAAAATCGAATTACAACGACTCTGGCATAAACCAGTACAGGTGGTCCCAGTGGTAATTGGCACACTGGGTGTTGTGCCAAAAGACCTTAGCCGGCATTTGAAAACAATAAATATTGACAAAATCACGATCTGTCAGTTGCAAAAGGCCACCGTACTTGAATCTGCGTGCATCATACGAAAATACATCACATAGTCCTAGAAGCTTGGGAAGTGTTCGACTTGTGATATAGTGATATGAAATCCAGCATATAAATCTTGTTTGCTGTGTACTACTGCCTTTTGTGTATAATAATAATAATAATAATAATAATAATAATAATAATAATAATAATAATAATAATAATAATAATAATAATAATAATAATAACAACAACAATAACAATAACAATAACAATAACAACAACAACAACAACAACAACAACAACAACAACAACAACAACAACAACAAATGATGATGGTGATGATGATGATGTGATGATGATGATGTCAGGGAATTGTGTAGCAGATGTCCAAATGGAGTCAGAGATGCTGACACAAACTTGCAGTTTTATAAAAAAAAATATTTACATCTATATGTATAGATATATAGAAATATAGATTTACAGCAAATAAGATAGACAAACGGGAGCATCATGAGGTAAATCACAGAGCACATAGAGCACACCGAAGAAAAAGATGGGAAACCACCCACAGCAATCAATCACAGTGCAGATTGCCAGCACTCTCTAACCAAACAATAACTCTGTTCTGGCTCATTGTACAACCCCACTCTTCCAGCTACTAAATTTAAATATCTTAACACCCCTCCAATTTATAGTTCGACAGCATTTAAACCAAGTTGTTTCACAAGATCCTTGTGTTTTTGTATACCCAATGGCTTTGTCATGAAGTCAGTCAAATTATCTTCTGATGGACAATAAATTAGGTCTATTACATTTTCTTTGACTGCTTTTCTGACATTTTATGTCAACATGTTTGCTTCTGGTTTTTATTCTGTCACCTGTTGCCATTTGTATACATGTTGTGTTATCTTCAAATACTGGTATAGCTTCTTTCACTTTAATATCCAGATTCTTTAACAATTGTATATACCATGTTATCTTTGAACACAACTGTGACAATGCTATGAATTTTGCTTCAGCTGTGGAAATGGCAACTGAAGTCTGTTTTCTAGATGTCTAATCAACTAGTGTGTTTACAAACATTACAAGAAATCAAGGTTTTTTTTAATCAGGGCAGCTTGGTCTACCCAAATATGGGACAGATCATACTTCTTTTGCCTTTCAGGAGCCTTTGCAGGCAATCACTTTCGCAACAAACTATTTTTTGTGTTAAATAAATAGTCAACAAAGCAAGGAGAGCCTGTGGCTTAGAGGTGAATACATCTACCTAATATGTAAGTAGCCCGGGTTTGAATCCTAGAAGGGTATGGCTGGCTAGCCGACGAGAGCTAAATAGCTTGAAATAGCTCTATACTAGCCTCCCTTTATTTCTTTGTCGGTAAATATAAATTTAACATTACAAGAAATCCTGACATCAACCTTCAACCATAGCCTCTTTCCATTTCTTTTGTTCTGCCAGAGGTAAATTTAATACTTCCTGGTAATTTTGGGGCTCATAAAAGATGTTACACACTTTTACCTTATCAACTGTAAATCTAGAGGAAAATCTTTGTTTGCTCTTTCAGACCTTGTTGGAAAAAACTTCCTGTTTTACTAGAATCTCACTCTCCAAACATTTCTCTGAGCTATACTCAGACCCTGAGCTACTCTCAGATTTCTGTTTTACATGCCTGTGTGAATGCTCATTTATTGGAGACTTCTGACTAAAAGGCATTAATATTTCAGTATTGGCATGTACCTTTCCCCAGTTCTCATGTTCAGAAAAATTTGCAGAATGTGAAATAATAACATTTTTGTATCCATCTGTAAATCTATACACTTTTGATCCTGATTGATAGCCTATAAATTTCAATTTCCTTGTCTTTGGTTGTCCTTTCTTCCTAATTGTTTTGGGAATGCACCCATGCACTGGTGCCAAAGATACTTAAATGTGCCAAAGATGGTTGTTTTTTATAAAACATGTGATATGGAATTTCATTAATTGCTGAATTCTATAATCTATTAACCAAATAATTGGCAGTTACAATTGCCTCACCCTAATACAATTTACTTTTTCCAGCATCTGCTAGTAATGCATCTTTCACAGTTTGTAACATACCATTTCAGCATTCAGCAACTCCATTCTGTGCCAGAGTGTAATGGTTCATTTTTCTATGGGTTATGCCTTTCTTTCTCAGTCATTGCTGAAACATGTTAAACATGAACTCTGTACCTCTATCTGTAGTTGACATAAATTTTCATTATATTTCCTCTTTTCAAACAGTACCCATTGCTTAAATTTTTGAAACACGTCTGTTTTGCTTTTTAGTAAATAACAAAACCCATATCTTGAGAAATCATCAACTACCCAAGCAAATTTGGCCCCTCCCATTGATGGAAATAGAGGCCAATTAAATCAGCATGCAGTAACTGAAAAATCCCATCAAATTTCCTATCACTTCTTTTGCTGACAGGATATGCCTTTGATTTGGTCTCTTTGCAAATTGCATAATCCAAATACAAGTAATCCTCGACTTATGATAATTGAACCCAACATTTCTGTTGCTAAGTGAAACATTTGTTAAGTGAATTTTGCCCCATTTTACAACCTTTCTTGCCACTGTTGTCACTGCAATAACATGGTTGTTAAAGGAATCTGGCTTCCCCATTGACTTTGCTTGTCAGAAGGTTGCAAAAGTTAATCACATTACCATAGGACACTGCAACCATCATAAATATGTGTCAATTGCCAAACATCTGAAATTTGATTACATGACCACGGGGGATGCTGCAAAAGTTGTAACTTGGAAAAATTTCAATCATGTCACTTTTTTCAGTGCTGTTCTAACTTTGAACAATCACTAAATGAACTTTGCAAGTCAAGGTTTACCTGTAGTTGTCACAAATTTTACATTCAAACCTACAGTTAGGTCAGGCATTTTCTGCAATACTTTAAAGCTTTCATGACCCAGCCTTCTGTGTAATAAATGTGCACACCCATTATGCTTTGGTTCATTAGAAAAGATTGTCTGCATATTGCCACCAGTTTCCTTGTGGTTCAAACATATAAATTGTTTAGTTTCAAATCTTGTGTACACAACCTATTATTCTCTTTGACCTTGCATGTACTCTTTGCAAAAGTTAGTTCATACCTTTCATTGTCAAACAAGACACACCCAGCAAATTGTGATCTAAATCTGGTAGACATGAAACCTTATCAAACAACTTACCAATACATGATACATACTGTTTCTTGCCCCTGTACAAAATAATGATTACCATTTGACAGGTTTACATATTCCTGGGCAGCTGGTCCCAAACTGGAAAATAGAACTGGGTTATTTACAATATGCTCACTTGCTCCATTGTCCAACAACCAAATATCTTTAGTGTCTTTGTTGTTTGCCTTCTCCACAGAAATCTGTGTCTTCCTTCTTCTGTTGTGTTGTCTCTCTCCTGTTTGTATCTTTTAATCGTCTTATTGAGCAATTTCTCTCAATATGTTGAGTGGATCCACATGCAAAGCAGCATTTCACTACACACAGACTTTATCTTCCGCCTTGTTATCTCTCCTTTCTGACTGAATTGTAAATTATTATTGTTTCTCTCATGTACATTTCTCTCAAATATTTTCTGTTCTTGCTGCAAAAGGCTCCCAGTTACATAATTCATAGTTAAATCATGCCATCCATGGACTCAAGGCTTGCTACTAACATGTCCCAAGTAACATTAAGGGAACTAAGCACAAAAAAAAGTGTGCTTCTCAAAACACCCTCCTCACTCTTCTAATTCAAGAAAGTTTTCCTCATGAACTGGAGGTGATCTGACAGACTTTCTTTACACTTTAGCCTTGCTCTATAAAGTTTTCTGGTGAGACTTACTTTGCTGCTTGCCATCTCTCTTACATAAATTCTGCATAAGGCAAGTCAGCATTCTCTAGGACCGTGATGGCGAATCTATGGCACACATGCCAGAGGTGGCACACTGAGCCCTCTCTGTGGGCACATGCGCTGTCACCTCAGCTCAGCATGCTGGCCAGCTGGTCGTTGGGTTTCTGGTGCTCTGGCGTGCATGCTTTTCAGTTTCAGCACTCTGTTCCTAAATGGTTTGCCATCACTGCTCTAGAAGATGTTAGCCCACGCACATGTATTATATCTTCCAAGCACAAATTTGTGCTAGCTAGTGCTTTTTCAGGATCATGAAGAAACGTTTACCTCAGATAAATTTACTGTTGGCACTTCAAGGCATTTCTGGGCCTGTCAGGCAATTGCACAGCAGGTGTCCAAATAAAGTCAGAGACATTGACATGAACTTGTAGTTTTATATAAATATATTGTACATCTATATTGACAGCAAGCAAGATAGGCAAACAGGAGCAGCATGAGGTAAATCACAGTGCACGCAGAGCACGCAAAAGAAAAAGGTGGGGGGGAGAAGGGAAATTTCCCCTCCACATGCACAGCAACCAATCACAGTGCAGATTGCCTCATGCAGGAGCCAGCATTCTCCAATCAATCAACAATAATTGTGTGTTCTGGCTCATTGTACAACCCCCCTGTTCCAGCTATTAAATTTAAATATTTTAACAGTAAGTAACACATTAATTTGGGCTGCATGAAGCTTTCCATTTTATACTATTTGAGGATGAATGCTGACTTTTCCACAACTCTTAATTTGCTATGGTTGAGAAACACTGATAAAAGTAACAGTATTATGGACTTAATTTGGCCCTGGCATTAATTAGAATGATTTGTCTGGCTCAAGTAGACAATGATTTTGGTAACATAGATGTATTGCTTTTTTTTTTTAGTAAGTGTGAGAACAATAGTTGCAGAATTTTCTCCCTAGAGGGCCAAGGGAAAGCCTTGAGAATTATGGATCTTGAGTATGTGTGGTGGTGCTGGTAATACTGATAGGTGCAGTTTCAACTGATCTTCTCAATCTCACAGGTTATCTTTCAGGAGGTCTGCAAGGAGGGACTAATGATAATCACCATGATTTTGTTCTTCATATTTGCATTTCCACCTTCTGCCAGAGACGTCAGAGCAGCAAAGAAAACAGCTCATGTTAACCTCACAATAACCCTGTGAGGTCGATTACATAGGAAGAAGGACTTGTCCAAGGCTGCACAGTAATCCCTAAGGCAGATAT
The DNA here is from genome assembly GCA_023053685.1 of Diadophis punctatus similis. Taxonomy (NCBI): domain Eukaryota; kingdom Metazoa; phylum Chordata; class Lepidosauria; order Squamata; family Dipsadidae; genus Diadophis; species Diadophis punctatus. The sequence goes on from JALIGW010000009.1 coordinate 7,312,517, forward strand.
CTCTAGGCAGATGAAGGACTTGGAACCAGCTGGAGCTTGTCCTGTAGTCCTACAATCCATTACCCCACTCATCTGACGTAAACAATGCCTCCACCACCGCTCGTAGGTAGGAAATTACTGCTAGCAACCTTTCTGCAAAGCTTCACAAGAGTATTGTTTTTCCTTGGGAGAAATCACCAAGTAGTCAAGGCCAATTTACCTCAGTTCATAAACCCTGGTGGCTTGGCTTAGTTGTGATGGCAGACTTTTAAAACTGTTATGATGCCCACAGAGGAACCAATACTATTGCTGGCAAAACTATGTTTAGGAAAATGGGAAGATTGTATCCATAGCTTAGTTCAGGGGTGGGTTCCTCCCAGTTCGGACCAGATTGCCTGAACCGTTAGCGACCCGCTGGTGATATAATTTTGGCGTCACAGAACCGGTTCTGTCTGTGCCGGTCCGTGCTCGCTGCCATCTTTTTTTCTGAATTTTTGGCCGATTTTCCTGTGTTTGGATGGCTTCACAGCATTCTGTGCTTTGAAAAATGCCCTCCCACCTGCCCCCGGGTTAATATTGACCTTTATTTCTTCGCCCGAAGCACAGCTGATGAGCTCCTCAGCTGTGTTTCCGGCTGAATTCACCTTCTGAGCATGAGTGGAAGTGAAATCGCGACACGAAGGTGGCGAAGGTAAGTGAAACCCACCCCTGGCATAGTTGTCATGTTGCTCAGAGATACTTCAGTAATTAATCACAATGGGGACCCGAATAGGTCTTGAGAGTGAACCCTGCCAGGAACTGTGGAGTCCATGTGGTTGCCAAAAATATCAAATACAGTGGATTTGGTAGTCAGCTCCTTTCTTCCCTAGATCCTAGAATTAACTGGGCTTTTGTGGACGCAAGATTGACATTTTATGTCCTCTACAAGTGTTTGCCTGGCTCTCAGCTGGGACACTGTGAATTTGAGCCAATTCTCACACTGAAGAATGGTTGACAGTTAAAAAGAAAGAGAAAAAGCTCCTTCCCTCACTATTGTTTTTCTCAATGAATCCAAGGCACTGGTGTCAAACTCGATCGCGTCATGTGATGTATCGCAACATATCATGACTTTTTTGCCTTTGCAGACCTGGGGTGGGAGTGGCCGGTGTGTGATGCATATGGCCCGTGGGGCCATCAGTTTGACACCCCTGATCCAAGGGGAACCTCATATACAGAAGAGCAGTGTGGTGGCTCAGAAGTTAAGATGCTGGGCTTGTCGGCTGGAAAGCTATCAGCCCACGTTTGAAATCCAAGCTCCTTGTGACTAGGTTAGCTCCCATCCACACCCTAGTTCTTGCCAACCTAGCAGTTTGAAAGCATGCAAATGCAAGTAGATAAATAGGTACCACTTCGGTGGAAGGTAACAGTGCTCTGTGATGTCATGTTGGCCACATGACTACAGAAATGTCTTTGGACAGCACTGGCCCAATAGCCTTGAAATGGAGATGAGCACCGCCCTCTATAGTCAGCAATGACTAACAGCGTAAAATCTGCAGGGACTCTTACTTTTACCTCATATACTAAATAAAAGTTATGTGGCGGTAATGTTAAAATATTGTATGAAGTTTATGAGTCCAGTGTGTATGTGGGAATCTGGCAGATAACCCCCTATTGGGGTACGGGGGACAGAATCTCCCACAATGCTTTAAGGCAGCCTTTCCCAATCTGGTGTCCCTCAGTTCCCCTGCAGCTCTCAGCTAGCCTTGACTCCAATCCCACTGGGTCCTTGAAGCTCACTTTGGCATCAAGGACACCATATTTCAGCAATCCAGGTGGAAGCAACTAAGGCAGAAAGAGATTTCTTACCTAGCAACATCTGGTGTAGTCCAGAGTAGCAGCCTTGGAGAAGACGCAAAAAGTCATGGTTGATGGAAAATATTGCATGGTTCTGAGGTTATTGCCAAACAGGGCTTACGAGAAGGCAACTACCATGGGAGTGGGAGCAGCAAACTATGGGCCCTATCCAGTTCTTTAGAAACCAATTTGTGGCTCTTAGAGCCCTCTTCCTGTTTACTGTGGGCAGATATGAATTTCTCTTTTTCTTTTCATTGGGAAGAACTTTAAAAGGGCAAAATGATGCTTTAATTACCAAACTCAGAAAAACTGCCTGCCTTGTTCCTTTCAGTGATGCTACATCATTGATCATGGACTCAAACCAGGGCTCAAATCTATAAGCAGAAGGAATTAAAAGTCATGATGCTTTAATTCACCAAACTCAGTAAAAACGGTCTGCTGTGTCTAATTTCCTAATTTCTGTCCTAGAACATGCACTCACCAACCTAAGCATTTATTACATCAAGAGCAGATGGAGTCAAGAACTAGTGTCAAACACCTTTCCCTCACCAGCATGAGCAATGTACTTATTCCTTCACCTAGCATGGTCATTCAAAGAACAGAATGCAAAATCCAACCACAAAATACTATTATTACTATTACTATTACTATTACTATTACTATTACTATTACTATTACTATTACTACTACTACTACTAGTAGTAGTAGTAGTAGTAGTAGTAGTAGTAGTAGTAGTTATCATTATCATCATTTATTATCATTATTGATCATCGCACAGTCAGCCAGATGTTCAGACTGGGTTTGGCATTTTTGTCTACCTATCGAGTCCTTATGAAGCACCTGGGATGTTTGACAGTGTTACAGATATCATCACAGGATGGAAGCTGTTCCAAGTAAAGCTGCCTTCTGCAATTGACTGATGGCAAATCTGTCAATGCCTATGGTGTTCAGGTGGTGTTCCAGTTGTTTTGGGATTGCTCCAAGGCACCTATTACTATTGGTACTACCCTTGCTTGCCTTTGCCATATCATTATCATCATCATCATCATCATTATTTTCACATTTCATCTTTCCACTAACAAAGGATTCAGGGTTCCCAGTGCATTCCTCGCTCTAAGAAGACCTATCTTATGCTTGAAACTCATTTACTTTTAATATTACAACATATTTTCTGATTGTGTTCTAACCATCCTTGATCCCAATTCCTGCTCATAAAACTTGGGTTCTGTCTAATCTTCACAGTATCAAATAAGAAACTTGCCAGATATAAATCCTAGTTAGAAAAGTCATTGTAATCCGACTATAAATAATCACTAACTAGCAGCAAAAAAGCACAGAAAAGTCCTTTCCCTTAATGGTTGATCATCTGGATTTTTGCAGCTCAAATCTGGTAACCCTAATGTAATATAGTATCCAGGTTGCTGCCCATAGCAGATTGGGAAACTTAGTTTTTTCCATCCGCAATTATGAATGTGGCTCGCTCTCTTTCAACTATATCCACAGTATTGTTACAAAGGTGGAGAAGTAAGTAGGGTGGGATGAGAAAGTCCAGCAGGCTGGGCAACTTTCTGATTAAATAAAGATACATCAATAGACAGACTTGAAACACTGATTGAAATGAAATTGGTTAAGTGTTAGCTCCTAGATTAAGGATTTAACCAATATTTCCAGAGGGAACTGTGACTATGCTGTTGAAATCCTTTGTTGTTTTTGCATCCTGGTTATTAATTAGATTTTTGCCCTTGAGTCTTTTTTATGCGCTGTATGATGGGAGGGGGGAAAGCCCTATAAAAATGCAAGAGAGAGGCAGACACACTACAATTGGAGGACAGCCCTGGAGACGCTATGAAGTTAATGCAGGTATGTACAAATGAGGAGGCAGATAGCTGGGTCAATGATAGTTCTTGCATATTAACATGATCTACTGAGCTTGCAGATCAAGGTATGTTGCTTTGGCATAATAGGACATTGCAAAGAAGTTAATTTTTGGCTAATAGAGGCTTCTCATGGTTAAGGACTACCTACGTGATGGTAGGTTCACTTTTATCAGTCTAGGCATTGTTAGGGATACTGTAAATACATGTCTTCACTATAGTGAGGTTGAACAATTCTTTCCAACTCTCACATCCAACAAGTTTCTCCAACTGACTGCACTCAGGATGAGCTGGACACATCTAAAGTAGCCATGCAGGTTAGGAATTTTGAAGTTGTGATAAACACAATCAACATTGGGGAAAGGTTGCTCTATATGTTTTGGTCAGATGAAATATTCTGTGGTGCTTCACTAGGCACTACTTAGCAAGCATGGATTGGGTATATGAACTCTTTTGAGGAAATACCTGCTTGAGACTATTGACAAAACAGATCTTTTTCAGAGGTTTCCATATCTTATCTTTCCAGATAAAAGTATATGTTAAGTATTTAGATTCATGTATATTAATTCAATTGTGTGGTATTGAAAATTAAATAATAGATAATGGAAGGACTAGTTCAGGAAGGGCACCCAATTCCCTCATAAATAGTAGGCTGCAGCTACACCCCCCCACACACACTTCCTGATGCTCTCTCCTTGGTATAGGTATAGAAATACAATTCTGGCACCTTTGTTCATTTATTAAATAATTTTGGTAGTATTTAAAAAAATCCAATTTAGCATCCAAGGGTTTTTCAGGTATACCAATGACTGGTAAAACAGATCACGATCTGTTGGCAGAGATTTGGGCAATGGGCAGTGATCGGAAACCTGGAACTAGTTACTATGAATAGTTAAAGAGAAATCAATACAAATATTTGCATATCTAAATTAGATGCTAAATTTAGGAGGAACTGTGAATGAACTTGTGTGTGAAAAGCTTGTAGTCTGTGCAGTTCAATATTTGTGCTGACAACAAACTCCTGGGCTCAGAATGTGCTCAGAGATATTCTGTCTTTTATTTATGTTTGTCTTTTATGACTCTGACTCTTAAACAGTAGTAATAAAAGGCAGATCCAGCAGACCAAAAGACTACCTACTGAAGCTATAATTTATTAAATGTGCATGCTGCCCAACAATATCAGTCCCATTTGCACATTCCTTAGATGTTAGCAATAGCACTTAGACTTATATACCGCTTCATAGTGCTTTACAACCCTCTCTAAGTGGTTTACAGAGTTCAGCATATTGCCCCCAACAATCTGGGTCCTCATTTTACCGATCTCAGAAGGATGGAAGGCTGAGTCAACCTTGAGCCTGGTGAGATTTGAACAGCTGAACTGCTGAACTAGCAGTCAGCTGAACTTGCAGTGCTGCTTTTAACCACTGCGCCACCTCAGCTCCTGAGGTGTTCTTATGTTCTAAACTATATTCTGAAACTGATGCCAAAGCTATGAAATCTTTCTCATTTCTTCCCTCTTTTACATCCAGGCAAAGAATCCGTTGCTAGCAACATTCTTGTTTCTGGCTGCCACTCACTCCACCATTCACGAAAGTGACGTGGCCAGCAGCAACCAAGGCTGCCGCCCTATCAATGCTACCATTGCAGCTGAGAAGGAGGACTGCCCTGTCTGCATGGCCATCACCACTTCCATCTGTAGTGGTTACTGTAAGACCAGGGTGGGTATATGAGTGAGGAATCACCAACCAAACACCCTTGAGAAGTGTTAGGACAACATTCCTTGTCCCAAGCTAGCACAGATAGCCATAATGCCTGGTGCGAACTAATGTGCCTAGAAGGCACCTAGATGAGAAAGCTACCCTCTATCCCAGCACCCTTTTAAGACTCAAGGCAACGCAATGACTTGAAAAAAACATGCATTCAGTCATAGCTACACAACATTTCCCTAAATGGGGGCAGCTACTGTTGTTTCCTGCAGTCAGAGATATAATGGATAAAGCTGCCAGGAATGGGAATTTGGCCTTGATTTACAGCTGATAGTTTTCTCCCCTTGATGACTTTTGGAGAGAATTCTAAAATCTTTTAGATGTAGATTATGTTTATTGGAACTTTTACTTTGTGGTTAATTTGACAAAATGTCTTGTTGGGGATGCTCTGAGAGTTGCCTGCAATTGATGGGTGCATGAATCTTGCATGGAGTGTATCTAAGCATTAGCCAAGAAAGGGGGTTGGGAGGAGCTTGCTTTGCAGCTATCCACTCCTCAGTCTCCCGTTTGGGGGCTTAACATTAAGGACATTGTAACCTTCATAAAATAGGGCCAATTACTTGACTCAAGGAGGTACTGCTCTTCACTTGCTTGGTTAGTACTGGGGGGGGGGGAATACAGACGCCCCTGATCAATGCATTTCCTGTTACATATTACATACCTAGCAGGTTTTGCTTTCCATCCTGGAAGAACAGGCAACTTCTTCCTATCAAGAGGCTTTGTGCAGCCTTAGTTTCCCAGACAGAAGATGTCACTTGGAGCGCCTTCGTTCTTCATTATTTGCTTTTATCTATCCACTTTGCTGCCCAGTTTGCCATTACATCTTCCTACTACTCACCACAAAGGCAGTGAATGTCCCAACCAATTCCCCAGCTTTGATAGCATTGAGAAGGGGCCTCTGGAGGTTGCTGGTAGCAGCATGTTTGGAACAGTAGCAAGCCATACACACTCAAATAGGCAGGTAAGAGAAATTAGGCCAACACTAGGCAGAAGGGTGGCACCTGTGACATTTTTGGATGCTGCCCCGTGAAAGAATAGGAAAAAAAGCCTGTCGTGTCTAGCCAATCTCTCTATGTCTTTTACAGGAAATGCTGTGGAAGCCTCTCTTCGCCACCTTCAGCCAAAAGGTCTGCATTTACAAAGAAGTACAATACGAGACTGCACTTCTGCAAGGCTGTCCCCCAGATGTTGATCCGTCTTTCGTCTACCCTGTAGCTGTCAGTTGTCACTGTGACCTATGTAACATAGATTCCAGTGACTGTACTGTTCAGGGCACTGGGCCTGACTCCTGTAGCAACCAAAATCACCTTGCCTAATGAAGAAGGGTGACTAATAAATGCCATGCTAGGCCAACAGTAGTGCATACATTTGTATAAGTGCTTTATTGAATGTAACTCTGACATCCTTCATTCCAGTCCTTGCATGCTCACTCTTATCTACTTTTCCATTTTCTAACAGGACCATATATTACAAGAACACACCCTGATTATAATCTTATACTATCTCTGCTTCTGAGAACAGTGTAAACTCTAAAATGAAATGTAGCATCCTGGTCTTAGATTTTTACTTCTGCCATAAGAAAGCCTGTGTTTTAGAAAGCAAAGCCAAAATTATCCATTTGGAAAGCTAATTTGAATAAATGTATCATCTTCCTTTATTGAGCCCATAATTCCTTGTGGGATGGAGTCTGGGCAACTGAATGGAGCTAGCAGGGTGTTTTAATGGCCGGATGCCCTTCCTGTCACCAATGCAGAGTTTTGTTCAGCAGATATATTGTTAGTGTGTCCAGAGAAATATCTGCCTCTATCTAGGATCAAACTCACAGCCTCCTGATTGTGAGGCGAGAGCTCCACCTCTAGGCCGTTGCACCACTCCTGGATTTGAATACAATGTATATGGGCTGCTACAATTTGGACAGTTGTAAATCAGAAGAAGGGTTGCTGTAGGGATTTTTACGGAAGGAAGCGATTAAATATTTGAATTAGGGTTCCAATCAGGGTTTGAACTCCTGACTGCTGAGAATGGGAGGTGGAGTCCAGCACATCTCAAATGTGAGAGGTTGAGGAAAAGAAACCCCCTATGCCTCCCCCCCCCCTTGTACACCTATTAAAATAGCCCCTTCTCCTTTGAAAGATTTTAGATCACGGGTGTCAAACACGCCACATCATGTTGCCATCACATGACGTATCACGACATTTTTTCCTTGGCAGAGCTGGGGTGGGCGTGACCTGTGTGTGATGGATCTGGCCTGCGGGACGCCAGTTTGACACTCCTGCTTTAGATCATTAGATATATATGCTGTTTGAGAGATATGGGATCTTGGGTCAGAACTTTACAACATACCTCACAATAGGATCACTTTTATTTTCTCTCTCCTTTCATTCAATTATCTCTCCATATCAAAATTAATTGAAAACCCACTGGGGAATTTGGGAAGCTGGACTGAACTCTTAGTGTGCCCTAAAACACAGCAGAACTGGGTGGCATTCCTAAAATTGCTGCAGATGGAGTGAGAAACAGAATTAATCTCAGGAAAGACCAACTTCAATGAAAGTGTAATATTTCTTAACAGAGAGGAACAAAAAAAATACAAATGAGAAAAAAAAAAGAATATTCTCTGGAAAGGAAGCATCTTCCCAGTTTACAGAGATGATTTCAGCACTGGGTGACATTGGAGGAGTATCCTCCTGCGTCCTCAGATGAGGTCTCTGAGGATGTCATCCTCCATGATGCTGGGGGCAGGAACCTGCTGCAGGCCTTGTTGAGAAACAGGTCCCCGGGGACCAGCGTTCATTAGCATTTGACCTGGGAGAGAAGGGACAACACCAAGAGGCTTTAGAACAGCAGTGAAGAATCTCTGGTTACAGAATTAGCTATATTGCTCGGCTTAATTTTATATCCACTGGGGCATTCCGAACAAATGCTTGATCCAGAAGGGAAGCCTAATAAAAGATTTGTGCCTTTATTTCTCTTCTATCCCCAGAAATAGCTAATATATTGTTCCCATTAATCAAAGAATCCCTCTTAAGATAGCCAGAACATCAGGAAATAGCATCATCATAGCTCTTACTTCACTATACATTACTGTATTTCACATAATCTGTTGCCCATGTTTTATAGACAATAACCTGCTCAACTAGATAGTGACATATGCTCCTCTCAAACCTATCTCCCCCATCTCTGCAAATTAATATGCCTTGATGAAAGAAATAGCTCCTTTCTCCAAAAGCAAAAATCCTATCCCAACTCTCAGCAGCTTGCATGGGAGTAGCAGTTTTTGTTTTTTTGGTCAACTCAGACCAAGCCTGCCCATACCTTGCAATTGTGGCCGTGGTGCCATCTGGGCTGGCCACTGCTGCCCAGGAGCTTGGTGCATGAGAGGCTGTCCAGGAAGCTGGAGCTGTTGCTGCCCAGGAGGCTGATGCCCAAGAGTCTGCCCCATGGGCTGGTGTGGTAACATTCCTGAAGATCCTTGCTGTAGGTGGTGAAGGGGCTGCTGCGATTGAGGGACTCCAGCTTGGGGCTGTATATAAAAGAAGAGGGGGAAGCATAGCATTCTTTTTAGACTATTACAAGTGCCAGTTAAGCTAAGCAATGCAGCCACTTCTCTTTGCTCTTAGAAGCAAAGGAGCTGTGGTGCTGGATTGCTCTAACATTTCAACAAACTTCTTCAGTTTTAAAAAGTGAAAAAGAATTGGGGGGGGGGGCTAGCAGAGAGCAAAAGATAGCACTCACTGGTTGTTGGCTCAGAAGAAGACTTCGGAGCTGAGGGTTGGCTCCTGGGTTTTGGGGCCTAAGCATGGCCCCTCCTTGGGTGGCCTGTGGCCCAGCCTGGGGGGGACCCTGTGCTTGTGGAGGTTGGTTGGTAGGTGGGGCAGCTGGCTGAGATTGCTGCACTCGGAGCTGCAACTATGAAAAGGAGAAGAAATATTTTGTTGCTTGCAAGAATGTACACAGCAATTGTTATATTTCCCATAAATCTGGAGACCTGTGCAAAGGTTTTGCAGGTAACCACCAATAAACATGGGGCTAGTGCGAAAAAGAATGTGACTTTTTGACAGGGATTTGCTGATCTCACTATGTGGAGTGCAGTGACCAAATAAAACGAAGATACCAAGAGGCCAGTTAAATAAGGGAAAGTTCTTTCAAGCCAAAATAATATTTGGGAGAAAATGAACCATAATAGGAACATATTTGTGTTCTTCATCAATAGATTGAAAAAAAGAATGAGGGCTTGTATATGAAAAGCCAGGCAAGCATTGGGCGACTCCAGCCAAAATACTGTTTTCCTCTAGGGTGATGTGGTATATGTCATGCTGAAGGCCATCTTGCTAATTACAGTGTAGTGAAAAATACATTAAATTTGTTTAATAGTTAAATGACATTCTTTTTAAAATAACATCCTTCCTACTTATCATCTTAAATTTAGTTTGTTGGCAATATTTGGCAGGGTATGGGAGGCTATGTGCAAGGTCCTGAGGTCTTAGCTTGTGTACCACTCAGTTATGAAATGAAACTGTTGAATTAACCCAGGGATAAATTTGCTTAGCCTCCATCCTCTTTCCATCCAGAGCACCATTTTATAGGACCAAATAAGTGGAGCTGCGAGAAAATAATGATTCGAAGATGGGATGAATCCACTTTGAAAAAATACAGCAGCCTACACAAGGGACTCACCAAACCCTGTTGCCGTTCTTCCATGATTCCCACCTGAGGCATGCCGGGGCTCACCTGTTGCCCACCCATCTGTAAAAAGATAAAAGGAGGGGCAAATCCAACAAGGAGTGGCCAGTGAGGCAAGGTAATGCAGTTCTCAGCCCAGACATGCTGCCAAGAGATAGATAGCTCTCTTCTGCCTTGTGTGACTGCTACCCAAAGACAGTTAGGGCAAAATCTACTCTGCCTAATGCCTTACCTGCTGCTGGACACCTGGAGTTACTGGCATAGGGCCAGACTGCTTTGTCAGGAAGGGCTGTGTGTTGGGTGTGGACCCCATGGGTTGAGAACCCCCCATCTGCTATAAAGAGAGATGAAGAAGAAATAAATTACAGCCTTCTGGAGTTAACTGTAGCCCTATAGACATTACTTAGTATTACACAATGACAGTGTTAAATGTTTTGGAGTCCAAAATATTTTGAACGTACTCCCATACAGAAGCACAAATACAACATTTTGTACAAATACAAAAATGTTGGTTCAGGAATTAAAGCTAAAGGTGCTATATCAGTGATGGCGAACCTATGGCACGCGTGCCACAGGTGGCACGCGGAGCCATATCTGCTGGCAAGCGAGCTGTTGCCCTAGCTCAGCTCCAGCGTGCATGTGCACGCCGGGCAGCTGATTTTCGGCTCGCACGGAGTCTCTGGGAGGGTGTTTTTGGCTTCTGGAGGGCCTCCAGGGGGCGGGGGAGGCTGTTTTAGCCCTCCCCAGGCTCCAGGAAAGCCTCTGGAGCCTGGGGAGGGTGAAAAATGGGCCTACCAGGCCCACCAGCAGTTGGGAAATGGGCCATTTCCAGCCTCCAGAGGGCCTCCGGGGGGGCAGGGGAGCCCATTTTCGCCCTCTCCAGGGATTGAATTATGGGTGTGGGCACTCGTGCATGCGCGATAGTGCGCGCAGACGTGCTTTCGACACCCGAGGAAAAAAAGGTTCGCCATCACTGTGCTATATGCTTAGAAATGGCACAGCATTATTACCAAGCAAAAAATACTGTAAGAAATATATTAAATGAAACTTGGAACTATTTACAATACAATCTGTGGCAATTTTTCAATACACTCAGAAGTAATTTTCAGTTATAAAATTTCCCTTCTGTTTTTTTTCATAAGATAGAATTCCAAGGCAGAAATTTGATATAGAATGGCTGAATATCAATATCAAACTGGTCTTAACTTTCAGTTTACTAACAAATTATAAACACAAAATATACTAACTAGACATACAGGGAAGCCTGTAATTTTGGAGACAAAACTTGTATTTCTCTTAGGGAACACACCTGAAGTAGCTCTAGAATTCAACAGATTCGGTCTGCTGAACATACAGCTAAGGGGAAAAAAAATAAGACCAAGAGAATCAGCTACTAACCTTTTGCTGTTGAACTTGTTTATGGTTAGTGATAACTTGGCGGATCCCGTTGACAAAACCACTCTGGTCATAAGGAATGAGCCCCATGAAGATTTTCTTCTTGGAGGAGTAGAGCAGCATCAGCACTCGCACCTCACAAGGTGTTGTGTGAGGAAAGTGGACACAGCCAGCCTGCTCATATGACAAGAAAAGTGCATCGGCTAAAGGGTGGGGATTCTGAGAAATGTCCTTCCAAGATGAAATCTTTTGCCCCTTATTATTTACATCTGTATGCTGTATTGCTCTTCTCTCAGGGATCACAAAGTCATTTAATATCAGAAAAAGATAGAAAAGTCAGGAAGAAATTAAAAAAACCTTACATTGGCCCAAACTAAATGCATCAGGAAAAACGGAAAAACACAGATAAATAGGTATACTAATGCAATTTATACAACTGAGCTATTAAAGCATCTCCAAAAACAGGGACTCTATAATAATGTCACCCAAACTGAGAAGATCCTCACTAATCATGCCACTTCTTCAACACTACCATCAAAGGATCTCTTCTAGCAATCCTGAGAGAATAAGAAGCCCCACTGATATGTCAGTAAGATTTATTTATTTATTTATTTGTTTGTTTGTTTGTTTGTTTGGTCCAGTTTATATGCCGCCCAATTCAATTGTGGGCAGCTCACAACCAGCAACCAACAAAAATCATGATAAAAACCATCTAAAACCATTTAAAAACATACTAAAATAAATCATACTAATAAAATCATTGCACTCACACATCTAATCTCTGGATTAATAGTTCCAGGCCTGCCGGAAAAGCCAGGTCTTAACGGCTTTACGGAAGGCCAACAAGGTGGGGGTGGTACGGACCTCGGGCGGCAATTGGTTCCAGAGAGCCGGAGCAGCCACAGAGGCGGCCTTTCCCCGTGGGCCCGGCAGCCGACATTGTTTGGCTGACGGGACCTGGAGAAGCCCGGAGACCAATAGGTAGCCAGTACAGCTCGCATTTTGAAATGCGCTCCTGCCGGCAGTGAGGCAGGGATCGAATCTCGCCTCCTGTTCTTCGCAGGCAGAAGCAAGTTTCAAATTGCCATAGGCAGAGGCCAGAGGAGGCGAGCTAGTTCCACGTGGTGTGTACGCACCTGCCTCTCACTTGCTCTCGCGGCCAGGAGCCGCTCTTTCTGCAGCGGCACTCTTTTGGTCGGGGGGGGGGGGGAGAGAGAGAGAGAGAGAGAGAGAGAGAGAGAGAGAGAGAGAGAGAGAGAGAGAGAGAGAGAGAGAGAGAGAGAGAGAGAGAGAGAGAGAGAGAGAGGTGGGTACGCGCACACCCCGTGGGACCGGCAGCATTTTGAAATCGCTCCTGCCGGCAGTGAGACAGGGATCGATGCTCGCCTCCTCTTCCTCGCAGGCAGGAGCGTGTTTCAAATTGCCGTAGGCAGAGCCCAGAGGAGCCGAGCTAGTCCTATGGGGTCTGTGCGCATCCGCCTCTCGCTTGCTCTCGCTCTCCCGGCCAAAAGAGTGCCCGCCGAAAAGAGTGGCTGCCGGCATGTTCCCCCCCCCCCACTTCCCCGGAAAGTTGTTGGGAGGCCTTATTTTTTTTGGGGGGGGGGGGTATTTCAACGCATGTCCTAAAAATCCCTATTGGCCTTATTATCAGGACATGTCTTATTATAGGGGAAACACGGTATGTATCTTGATACTTTGACTATTGTATCAGTTTACTCATCAGACAGCTTTCCAAACAGGAAAGAAAACAGACTGCCTTAACTTGTCCATCATGACCAAGCCTCAACTGGAAGCCTCTATTTCTTCAACTTAGTTGAATCTCTTTTAACCATGTCCACATCCTAGCAATTGTAGAATCTTACAAATCCATTGCCCATGATGCGATACAGTCCCTTGAGGGATTCCAAGTCCTTATTGGTGAAATGGAACTGCACCATGCGAGAATTGCGGAACAGGTGACCCAGAGTTGTCTGTGAAGAAGGAATGGATTAATTCAGGTGGAATAAAATCTGTGTATACTCCAAGCCAGGCTAATTTGTCAATAATTTCAATTACTGTATTTTTCGGAGTATAAGACGCACTGTTCTGTTTGCTGCAAAGAGGTAAATTGTTGGCAGGCAGAGGCCAAAGGGTGGGGGTGGCTAGGTGGGGCTGCATTCGGTGTATAAGACGCACCCAAATTTTCACCCTCTTTTTGAGGGTGAAAAGGTAAGTCTTATACTCCGAAAAATACGGTAAGACAAATTCCTGGGAAATCCAGTGATGCTAAAAACAAAGCTGAAGGACAAAAGCTATCCTATAATACTAATTCTACCATATAGACTTACTGTAAAAATATAAGAACAACTTATACAGGTATATAACAATACAAGAGATTTCAAAATAGGCAGGGAAGAAGTTGCAGACACCTCCATCAACTTAACAATATACCCTTTTTTTCTTCACAGTACGTAAGACTTCCAGAAGAAAAGCCTGCCCACCCATAGTGTGGCATCTGTCATGCCTGTAGAAGCAGACCATCTTTCACTATTTAATCCTTCTAAAAATTGTTCAGCATGGCAAGGCTGTTCCCATACCCATAATTACAACTAAGATCACTACAGCAACAAGAATAGCAAGCCCAATAAAGGGCATAAATCAGATTTGCCAGACCCAGCCTCAGTATTACAACCCCTGAATTTCCATAAATCTTAAGGACTGGCCTCTTTATTCAAATGCCCCTCAGGTCATCTGCAAAGCTGAGTTTAATATCAATGTTTCTTTGCTGTTCTTAATAATGAAGGAAAAGGCACTAGAATAAAGACTGGTGGGATGAGGGTAAGATTTTAACTTCATCCAGCAAACTCTGTAGGGCAGATTAAGTGAGACGGGAAGAGGGTGAATTTAGACCAGTGTTTCTCAACCATGGCAACTTTAAGATATGCAGGTTTCAACTCCCAGAATTCCCTTTAGCATAGCTGACTAGGAAATTCTGGGAGTTGAAGTCTACATATCTTAAAGTTGGTAAGGTTGAGAAACACCGATTTACACCTTGTCTCCACACTGATCTCTTTAGATGAGTGTGTGCCACTATATTTACCTGGGCAGTTCTTAAAAGATTTTGGCAATATCAGAGTGCCATTCAATTCTGCAAAATGTTGCCCCTGCCTGTGAAGTGTTATTTTGCCTTCAGAAATCACATACATTTCACTTACCAAGAGCTGTTGGGGAATTAATTGCATAATGAGCTTCTGGGGCCACTGCTCAGCCTTCCTACAACAGAGCAAGGAGAGGAGAATCAGCTGTGCATTTCTCATCCCACCTCTGCATAAAATCATTGTTATCATTTAACACATATAAACAACTGAAAATACAATTCTGTGAATGTTAATATACTCTAGATGTTGTATTAACATATTGCTTTTAACAGTTGTTGCATGCTTCACTTTTATTGGTTAATTTATCAACAAATATTTATGGACGATATATTTTTTTAAAAAATACTAAGGACTACACAGGACTGCCTTGGGAGAATATAAGCAGGGTCGGGAATAGTATTTCCAAAATAGTATCACATAAAAAGTGTCTGCAGATAAAAAAAAACAAAAACTTTGTTCCCTATAGAGGACAGGTAGCTCAGAGGACTGAATGAGTTGAGGAATGATGATTGTGTCTTAGTGAGAAGCGACTCAGGTAAATAAGGAAATTGGACAGGTTATCACGGAGAAGGACATGACTGACTAAAACACTGAGGACATTAAATACTGCAACATTTTGTTACATATCTAACTTGTTTCATCTACTTTAATCACCGCCTATTAAAACATTCAAAACTATGTACAGTTAAAAGTAATAATTTTCACACATTTGGAAGCATTTAAAAACCAAAGTAGGAAGTACAATAGCAGGTAGCATGTACACTATGTATTCACCATATAGTATTTAAGTCTTTAGCTCAATCGTAGCAACTTCAAGATGAGTCGACGTCAGTTCCCAAAATTCCCCAACCAGCACGGGACTTACAAGCCTTACAAGGTTTAAAACACTGGCCTAAAGATTACTGGGTGGGAAATCAGCATCCCGCCATGCTTTAATCTGAGACATGGTCGGCAGGGTCTTTAGAGGAGGAGGGTTCACAGTTATAATCACCAGAAAAGTTCTATTCCAGATTAGTTGTAAGACTTCTAGGTTTGTTTGTTTTTCAAGAGCGGGGGGAGGGGGGGAGAACTTGCTCCAGCAATTCCCAACTTTTGAAAGTTAGTTCCACTCCCCTTGTTAGTTCCATTCAGACTCTGTATTCACAAAAGACCTTATAAATTAGAAAGATAGCCTGTGGCTGGAAGAAAACTACCCAAATAGACAAGGATGGCGATGTATTAGAATTGACTACTTCGTACTCATTGCACCTCTGATATATTTTTCTGTCTTCTTCCAACATAAATCCTCCAAAATTCAGCATGTTTCTACCAATATCATGACACCAGTTTTGATTCCATCTCCCTGCTCTCAAATAATCCACAGTGTCTTTTTTCTGTTAAATGATCCAGAGGCACTCACAAGTTCTCTCCTTGATTGACATACACCTGGCAAGGCAGGGAACGTGTGAGCTTAGTATTGGAATCCACAGAAGTTGGCTTCGGCTTCTAGGAAAAGAGGATGGGATACATGGTCAAAATGCATCAGGGTTAAGGAGTTCCTATGGATCTTTCTTCTTTCTCTTCCATAATTCAGATCTCACCTCCTGCCATTCCAGCACCCCACTCCATGCCATCACTTTGTTTGGGATAGATTGCTGGGGTGCTCCAATTTGTGCCTGTGTCAGCTGAGTCACATTCATACTGTTGGGAGGCACACCACTAGTCTGGGTAGAGGAAGAAGAGACGCACAAGTCAGTTGGCAAGCCAGTCACATCCTGAAGGAAAAAAAATGGTAAGATTCGTGTGAGTGTCTGCCTCCCACCGCCAAAACTATCAGGGCCCATATGTACCATGGCTGATGCACCAGATTGTGGGGAGGCTTGCACAGGTGGCTGAACCAGCAGGCCAGTGGTTACTGTGGAGACCAGACTAGACTGAGACGAGGCAGGGAGCTTTTGAGTCAGAGCTGGAACAGAGCCCGTCGGAAGGGTCTGCGTAGGAGCTTGACTGAAAGCTGGTTGCATAGTACTCATCGTAGGGACTGTTCAGAAGAAAGAAAGAAAAAACATGGATGTATAACCCACCATCCATAATCATCACCACTTCTGATACTTTTTTGTCCTCTGTTCTAATACCCTCCCCCACTGCCAAGCTTAAACTTTGAAGCACTGCTTTCAGCCCCAATCCTGGGAGACACACAGGGACTCACAGCGGGTGCCTAGACCGGTCTTTTGGTTCTTGGCGGCTTCCACAGCAGACTGAGCAGCTGCTTGGGCTGCAGTAAGAGTAGTGGGTTGTGTAACCTAAACCAGAAAGAAGTAATCAGGAGATTTTTTTGGAAGGAAATGTCCCAACCCATTTGTTACTTGAGGGCAAAGGATGTACCTGATACGGCTGAGAAACTTGTGGCAGAACCTGTGGTTGTGCTGGAGGGAGTGGAGGAGGAACTGGGGGAGGCTGGGATACAGGTTGTTTGGGCTGCAGGTTGTTATTGGTTGCTCCTGCTCCTCCTACTGCATGCAGAGAAGAGAGGTTGACATTAAGTATACACAATAAATAATATGCAGGATTTGCAAGAGATATTCACCATCATCACAAGGGGACACATTCCCTCCTGCCAATTACATCTTGTTCATATACATACACAAATACAAGCATATGAAGGGGGTGAAAATCCACAAACCTTATTTCCATCATGCTCCCCCACATTATGGAACATTCCATCCCCTATGGTTCAGGAAGTCTATCCTGCCAGCAAACCTATTGACTGTTTAATCTTGAGCAGGGGGTTGGACTAGAAGACCTCCAAGGTCCCTTCCAACTCTGTTATGTTGTTATTCATTCATTTATAAAACTTATTGGCCACCCATCTTACCATAGGGTAACTCTGGGTGGCTTACAGTTACATCTAACAAAAACATAAAAAGTTAAAATTGAACATTAAAACCAAAGACACATGGGGAGGGTGGGAGTGAAGTGGGGGGGGGGGGAGATGAGATCTGTTATTACTCAACCAACCACCTCCATTGTGCTGATCCGCCACTGGGGCCCCAAGCCGACTGGCACAGCCACATCTTTAGGCCCTTACGAAAAGATAGGAGGGTTGGGGCCGACCTCACATCGGGGGACAAGATGTTCCAGAGGGCAGGAGCAACAGCAGAGAAGGTCCTCCTCCTGGACCCCACCAGCTGGAATAATCGGGCTGATGGGGACCCACAGCATGCATCCTTTATTATTTTATTCCATTAAACCAGTGTTTCCCAACCTTGGCAACTTGAAGATATCTGGACTTCAACTCCCAGAATTCCCCAGCCAGTGAATGCTGGCTGGGGAATTCTGGGAATTTAAGTCCAAATATCTTCAAGTTGCCAAGGTTGGGAAACACTGCATTAAACGTTTGGCATGTGGGAACTGTCTTCATCCCATTACATCAGCTTGCCCCACCCAGTCAGGCAGGGAAAGTATGTGGCAGCCAAAGAATTCCAATTGGTGGGATCCAGAAGAGCCTTCTCTGCTTTTGCCCCTGCCCTGTGGAACACTGCCCCCTCCGGAGATGAGGTGAGCTGCTTCTCTTGGCCTCCCATAAAGATGTAAAAATGTGGCTTTGGAAATAAGTGGTTCTTAAATATGACAAGCAAACAAACCTAGTAACAAATAATAGAAGTTACAGAATACTTTTAAAAAAATAATTTAATCATAGATCATTGTTTTTACATGGCTTGGTGATACATTGGACCTTGGGAACTATTTTCATATTTTGGCTCTCACTGTTGTGATAAAATCACTCACTCAAATGAGTTTGCTATATAAATATTTGTATAAATAAAATAAAACAAGCAAGTCCTAACTGTACTGCAATATGTCCTGCAAACCCCACCACCACCACCACCAAAAATGCTATGGGTCACTCTTGGCACCAACATGTTACCCATTCTAATGCAATCATTGTAGCCAATAGAAACATACTGGCATACTAAACTTAAACATGATTTAAAATGAAGAAAATGAGGATAGTGCACCCAATTAGCTGGAACTGAAGCTGGCCTTGGTCACTTTTACTTGTAATGCTTTTACAATTTAATACATTATTTCTAAAATGCTGCATTCCAATTTTTTATATTGGAAAAATAGGTATATGAATTAATTAAATGAAAGTGTTAGAGGTGTATAAGTACTACAGCTCCTACTTCTTCTAGTTGGAGGGCCATGGATACTTTTACTATGATATCTGGATTTGATGGCTTGGGTAAGTTCAAGCATATTTTTGTAGCCTGATCAGTCTCCTACTTAAATTTGCTTCTGCTTATCCTAGTAAAGAAAAATCAGAAACAAAAATGCACAGAAATCCAACCTCTAAAAATAGCTATTCCTCTATTTTCCAGGATTTCTTGCTTGGCATTTTGCATAGTGAAACAGGGTGCCATAAAAACTGGTAACCTGGACTTCTGATAAAAGGAAAAAATGGAGATTCCTGGGGCGCTGAAATCTAAAACGATTGTCATGATTCTTTTCCCCCTTGAGTTACTTCATGATTATTAAAAAAAACCCTCTCTCTCTCTCCTCCCTCCAACCCCTCCCCATCAAAACAAGCTCAATTCTTGACTTTGAAGACATGATCTCTTTGGAAAACAAATTTCGGCTACCATGGAGACAGGGCAAAAAATTGAAATGCTTGCTGTGGAAAAAAGCAGCGTGGATGATGACAAACAGCACTCCCCATATCTTCCTCCTCCACCAATTTCAAGGAGGAGAAAGAGGAACAGGTACAATTAAATAAATTGGAGTTCTATTACCTGTGATTTGTAAGTCCCATTAATTTTAATAAATCCAATCTAAATACAACAAGTCTTAATCAAATCAGGTGTCCCAATGCTAGTTTTTTTCAAAAGGCAACTTTGTTTTTGTTTTTCCTTGAAGACATTTTGCTTCTCATCCAAGAAGTTTCTTGAATGAGTAGTGAAATATCTCCAAGGAAAAACAAAGTCCAGTTGCCTTTTGAAAAAGTCATCTTTGCGACAACCATGGCCTGGATGACTGAGAATCTGCCTAGAAATCTAATCAGATGGTTACAACATGAACCTAATGAGCCTGTAGTTAATTTCAAGCTGTAACAGGGAAAGAGTCAGGCAAGTCCAAGGACCAATATAAAATCTCACCCCTGTCTCTCCTCTCTTCCTTGCCCTTTGTGGGATACTAAACACCTTGTATTACTCTTTTCATTCTTCTCTAGGTTAAACTTGTAACAATCCGGTATGATCTATTTTAGCCTCATCCACATTTCCAAGACCAGCTCTTACCTGGAAGTATCATACCACGGATAAGGATCATGTGCCGGGGGTCCTGGCTGTAGTCTTTCAACTGAGTCTCCAACATGTTCCCTGTCACAGATTTCTCAAAGAGAATGCGCAAAGCTGGCAGTTTCCGTGGGGAGATAATAGAAAAGTGAATTCCCCGCTGGGGAAGAAAAACAGAGTAGATAAAGAGAGAGAAGAACCATACAGTACATAAGAGTTTCTTCCTTATTAGTTTTGAGGTGGAGACTTATGCAGACTCTCAATCCTAAACTGTGGGCATTACTTCTACTTACCAGTAGTCTTCTAGCATGTTGCAAAGTGACTCACAACTGCAGATGATGTGTAAAGACACTGTTGTGCCATCTTTGTTAAAGTTAAGCTAGTAGTGATCTGCTTAATTCCCAGATTGTAGACTGCCATCTTGAAAGCAACATTGGTAGAAAGACAAGCTACATGTACAGTACAAAAATCTGCTGCTTCTCCAACCTGGATAGCCTCCAGATTTTTGAAATAAATTTCAAAATTCCCCAACGCCACAAAGCTGGCAAACTCAAGGAGCAAGAATTACACAAATTTTGGATAGATATCTAGTCAGGGTAAAAACATAATCTTGAAAGAAATAAGTTTCCAATAACTGTAGCAAACCAGTTAAGGGGAAATGTTTCTTTTCAATGGCCCCCACTCTGCATTGTGCTGTTTCTCCCACTTGCTGAATTCCTTGTCCTCCTGTGCCCAATCCTCAGTCTCTCACACCCAACCACCAAGGCCATGGATGGCAACTATGGAATTTGAAACCCACAACCTGGAGTGTGCCCAGTTTAGGCAAACTGAAGAAAAACATCTAATGGTCTACTCCTTCCCATTTTCTTTAGTCTTCCTCCTTACTCTTAGCTATTTCACAAAATTTCACAATATTATTTCAATTGTCTTCTCACTTGGGTGTTTGCCATTTTTAATTGCAAAGTAAATTATAAGCATCTTTCTAACAATGTTGGAGGCTGTATTAGTTATAGAAGATTTATTGTCATCTGATGTGATAATATTTATCTTGGTTCTATAGGAGAACAACTAGACTTGGCTTTAACAAAGTATAAATACAGTAAAGACCATTAAATATTTCTTGTTTAAGGAAATGTTCACAATGGGAAATGCAAGAATCAAATTTATAAATAAAAAGTTTTCATAACAAAAGAAAAGATAAAATAAAACCTAGAAGCTGTAAATACTGAGTTGATTTGTATCATTAGTAAAAGTATGCTCTCAATTGAGGATATATTATTTTAGCAACAATTCATTTACTGTACTTTCCTCCCTGGGAATACTAGATTCCTTATTAAGAGACAAAAGGAGAGCTACTGAGGCTACCAGAGAGAGACAATCCCTGTAGGAGATCAGGTCAAACATCTGCTAAGAGAATATATGCCATTCTCTCACACCCTGAGGCTTGAAAGAGAAAAGTGGGTGACAGAGGATTGATATCTCTAGTTACATTAGGCTTTGGCCACTCTTTGCCACCAACCATATGGCATTCCAGCATAATACTCCTTCAGACATAAAAAAAGCTCTTCTTATATCTAGCTGAAATCTCAATTTTCCTATAGGCCATAATGTGTCGATATTTGAGAAGACTCAGATAGAGCAGGGGTCCCCAACATTCCAGAAACCTATCCACACAAACAAGGAAGGTCCCATCTGTGGGATGCAGGGAGCACACGAACCCCCCACCCACCCACCCCGGTCCATGGAAAAGCCTCTCTCCATGGAAACAGTCCCTGGTGCCCAAAGGAATGATTACAGATTACAGATTATTAGAGTTAGGTCATCTAGTCCAACCCTCCGCTCAAGCAGGAGTCCCTACACCATTTTGGACAAATGGCAGTCCAATCTCCCTTTGAAAGTCTCAAGTGTTGGAGCTCTCACAACCTCCGCAGGCAAGCTGTTCCACTGGTTGATCACTCTCATTGTCAGAAAGTTCATCCTTATTTCCATATTGAATCTCTCCTTGGTCAACTTCCATCCATTATTCCTTGTCTGGCCTTCTGGTCCCTTGGAAAACAGCCTGACCCCCTCCTCTCTGTGGTAGCCCCTCAAGTATTGAAACATTGTTATCATGTCTCCCCTGGTCCTTCGCCAGACTGGACATGCCCAGTTCCTGCAACCGCTCTTTCTATGTTAATAGTTTCCAGTCCCCAAAATGGTTGGCAGCATTAACATATCTTACCCAAATGAAATGAGCGATGGCTACCGAACATTTTCTACTCACCTCACCAATCTTTTGAACCAGATTTTCTGTTGTATAGCCTGAATATGTGGTACTCTCCACAGCTGGAAGCAGGTAGGGAGGTGAGTTGCAGATAAGGATGCAGACTTTATGTGTGGGGCCTCTGTTTAGGAGAGAGCACAAAAAAGGATACAATGAATGAAATTTGGGGAATTACATATTCAGTATACGGTGCATTATTATAAGTACTCCTTCACTTACAAACACAATTGGGACAGGAATTTTCTTTGCTAAGCAAGGCAGTTATTAAGTGAGTCATGCTTGATATTGGCATGGTTGCTAAAGAAATCACAGCAATTGTCAAGTGAATCATGCAATCATTAAATAAATTTGGCCTCCCCTGTTAACTTCGCTTATCAGAAGCCAGCTGGAAAGATTGCAAATGGGAATCACATGACCAGGAAGCTGCAACTGTCATAGTTATATGCTAGTTGCCAATTTTGATCACATGATAATGAGGAGTCATAATAGTCATAAGTGCGAGGACTAGTTAAAAGTCACTTTTTCAGTGTCACTGTAACTTTCAAATAAATGGTTGTAAATCTAGGATTACCTGCAGAAAGTAAGCTACATGGGCAACACTGTTACAAATTTGCCCCCTATTTTAATGTTCGTGAATGGGACTATCTTATCTGAAGAAATATCCCACCTGAGTGAGGGATTTAACAAACCAAGCATATTATTTCTTTAGTGTGATTGTGGATGAAATGGAATTTATCTGCATACTGAGTGGTTTTCATGTTTTAAACTCCACACCATTTGGATTTTCATGTTTCATAGCTCACAGCAGTTTTAGCAGGAGGGCATTTAAACACATAAAGTGAAGTGAAAAATGTAATATTCCTTTCTACATGTCTCTGATCAAACTAGTAGTTGAATAAGCTGCTTTAATTTTTCTTTTAAGTGCTAATATACTGGATCTCAGATTTCCTGTATCGCAATTGTTTCAAGAGCTGTGTCAACTGTTTTATCAATCTACTTTCACTTCTTCACTGCCCTAAAATTGTAAACAGATCAAATATTACAAATATTAGGGCTCCTATTGTCATGGATCGACCCCTGAAACTATAAGCCCTTTGAAGAAATGGGAAGCATGTAGTATTACTTTAAAAGAAAACAAATTTGCATGAGGAAAATTAACAGCATAGGCAGAAGCACAATTCTTATACCATAACCTCTCCTTTCTAGACACTGCATGATTTACTAAGGTAAATGTATGTAAAAGATGCAATAAAAAATAAATAAAAAATAAAAATCATTTTATTTAATCTAATTCCTGGTAATGTAAAACAATTCCAGATGCATAAAAATTACACAGCCACAAAATCAATCTCAACATGAGTCATGACCATTTGTGCTAATATTAAAAACAGATGGGTGCTCTCAAGCACATTCACTGCATGTACTTGTACACTTTCTGCCCTTTGTTCCATCGCCATCCACCCCCTCACCCCTCATGATCACTTACATTTGCTCTCTCATCTTCTTGAAGTCATCAAAGAGTTGTAGGGCAGTACTGAGACCTTCTGAGATGAGGCTGCAGCTCTCACCACCACCACCCACAAACCTGCAAAGACAAAAAGGATATGAAAACTGGTGCTGAAGACCAAAGCCATATTCAATTTAGCTCAGTTCTTAGTGTGATGAACAAACAAACCAAAAGGCTATCTAACAACCAGTAGTATAGTTACATCCAAATCAGGAAACCATGATGAATGATTTTATATGCTGGTTTGTTTTTCAGGCATGAGTCCACAAGTTTAATTCCTCTATGTATGTATGTATGTATGTAAACTGAATTAAAATAATCTGAACAAAATTACTTTTATGCTCTGGACAGAATTCTGGCAGAAACAAAGCTGCTATATTTGATTCAACATTTGATCCAGTTTTGCATCTGTGCATCTGTTTGAATCAGTTTTGAGTCCTGGTAGCTGCCTGGACTGGTCCCTTGAGTTTTCTTGATAAGGTTTTTCAGAGGTGGTTTGCCATTGCGTCCTTTCTAGGCATGAGCGAGACCGGCTGGCCCTAGTTGGCTTTGAGTCTAAAATGGAGCTAGAATTCATGGTCTCTCAATTTCTAGCCTTGTGCCTTAGCTTTCTTGAGCCATCTAGCTTACTTCCATTTATTTCAAAACAATGAGCTGCATAGGTTTCAGACACCATTTTTTACCCTGGGTTTGCAACTAAAATCTTTTAATCTGAGATGTCTGAATTTTAACTTAAAACTTTATATAATATTTATTATGTTTGAATTTCAGCATGAAACTACCCCACAGTTACATCCTTTAACTTGAGTCTCTCAAATGAGCTGGAGTTGAACTTCCATGGCTGGTAATTATGAGATCTAAATTTCAAAAATCCTGGAGGCACCACTTAGATATGTTTTAGTCTTCATTGATGGTACAACGGTAAATTTTACCATTTGCCTTATAACACACATATTTTATGGGAACCCAGGAGTCTTCGCTTCTGATCCAATTGCTATGATTCGACTTTAGGTGGTTTTTTTAAATCTTCCTTTCCATTTCTTCCTAGACTGAGACATCTACATGAATTTCTAAATTCATCCTGTTCAGTTATCTAGCCAAAGATATTACCTATCACAGATTATAGGCTAAAACATGTCACAAGCAGAAAAAAATAATCTTATGGCACAGCACTGACCAAAAGTTTGTTCTACTAGCAAACCAAGATTATTTTTCTCATTTCAGTAAGATGCCACATTTAAAAATTTATACTCAGACAAATATATTCTAAAGAAGAAACAGCATTAACACAGTCTTATACTCACTGAATGCTGTCCAGCCATGTGACAAATTCATACGCACTGCTCGTTGGCGCATGGCACTGTACATATGATTCAGGAGCGCAGTCTACTGTATTAAACACCACCAGACTGTATTGGGTACCACCATACTGTAGAATAAGTTGGAAAATAGAGGTTGGATAGAGAGTGGCTTCTGGGCAGAGATATTTTCAACAATCTGATTCACATGAACATGAACACTCTTCCTAGCTTAAACTCTATTACTAATTAAGGATTTTGGCTTATTTTACAGTATACATATAATCTGCTGCTCTTTAGATGTGCAAGACTCAAATTTCACCCAGATTGGGTGCTGATACTTTGTCTTCATAAAAGAGAAAGATGAACATTAGCAAGTATGGCAAGACTACACATTTGGCTGTCCTTCCTAAAACCAAGAAGAATACACCACCTTCTATTTATATAATATACCATTTTCTCATAAACAGAAGCTCCAGTCTAGGTGGGCAATAGACTGGCATCAACATGCAAACCGCAATACTTCAGAATATGGTGTAAATGTGTAAGGATGCAGTTCAATATATTCTGGATGTTATAATTCTGATAATCTAAGAATTATGATTTTAGTATTTCTTCTCATTCAGTTATACAAGGGGGAATAACTATTCAAAATGACTTCACTGTGTATTTAGTGACATAAACTATCAGTATTTTATTCAAAGATATAATATATATTGAAAAATTCCCTTTCTACCTTTTATCTCCTTCTGCAATAGACATAAATGAAAAATAAAAGAGAATGTCTGCAAACAAATATGTCTAGGTCAAGATCTGAATCATCTCAGCACCCTAGAAAACTTCCAAATCCTACAGTTTTTAGTCAGAAACTTTCCAAAAAAAAGACAAAGCAACTTCATCTCCACCATTAAAAAAATGAACTCTCTCAATGAATTTCCCATATCCAGACAAATAATATTTCTTTTCTCTCTTCAACACCTCCCCCATAACAGGAAATAATGAATTATTTTCCTTCTGTTTGCAGGGTCTTGTGATCATGTGATCAAGTTTTATAATATTTTTTACCAAAACCTGGCATTTGCTTCTGATTTTCTGCAAAAATGGCCCATAGCGAATAATGGGTTTACTTTACAATTGTGGATTCACTTTTCAGCCATGGCATTCACTTAACAAACACCGCAAAAATGGTCATAAAAACAGGTCCTGTCACGTGGTGACCTGTTTTATGAGTGTCATGACTTATGATTTACATTGCTTTCAAAAAGACTGCATTGGAATGTGCAGAAATACCAATATAGAATCTTTTGGCAAGGTGTTAGATATAGTTAAAAGGTAAAGGTAAAAGTTCCCCTTGCACATTTGTGCTAGTTGTTCCCGACTCTAGGGGGCGGTGCTCATCTCCATTTCAAAGCCAAAGAGCCAGCACTGTCCGAAGACGTCTCCGTGGTCATGTGGCCGGAACGCTGTTACCTTCCCACCAAAGGTAGTCCCTATTTTTCTACTTGCATTTTTTACGTGCTTTCAAACTGCTAGGTTGGCAGAAGCTGGGACAAGTAACGGGAGCTCATCCCGTTACGCGGCACTAGGGATTTGAACCGCTGAACTGCCGACCTTTCGATCAACAAGCTCAGCGTCTTAGCCACCACGTCCCTTAGATATAGTTACCGTATTTTTCGGAGTATAAGACGTACCTTTTTACCCCCAAAAAGAGGGTGAAAACTTGGGTGCATCTTATACACCTTATGTAGCCCCACCCACCCAGCCACCCCCACCCTTTGGCCTCTATCTTCCAGCAATTTACCTGCTTGCAGGAAAGAGGGAAGAGCCTTTAAAGCCAAGCAAGTCAGTAGCAGTTTCCCGACGAACAGCTGATTAGGTTTGCCACGCAGGAAAAATGAAAGTGAAACTAACTGCAAAGAGGCAAATAGCTGGGAGAGATTAGACACGCAGGTTTTTATTTTTGCTGAACTGGCTGCAAAGGGGTAAGTGAATAACTATAAATGTCTGTAGAATGTTCAAATTATTAGACTTATTTTTTAAAGACTGCTTTATTATTGTTCTAGAGCCAGGGGTCTCCAACCTTGGCAACTTTAAGACTTGTGGACTTCAACTCCCAGAATTCAACAGCCAGCTTTGTTAGCTTTGCTGGCTGTGGAATTCTGGGAGTTGAAGTCCACAAGTCTTAAAGTTGTCAAGGTTGGAGATCCCTGTAAATCTAGACAACTTAACAAAATAAAGAAGCTTTTTAAAATAAATGCTTGCTCTGAAGAGGCCCAATGCTATTGTATCTTCTTTTAAATAATAGAGAATAATGTATACTTCCAGAAATTTTAATTACTTTTAACAGCTCTGTACAAGTATAGTCTGAAATGTAACAGTGTCCTGTTTAGTATTAGAGTTTAGTTACCTTGGAGTAGATCTATTTAAATAATTGGGAGGAGTTAGTGTGACTACATTTAAGAAAACTTTCTGGCATAATGTACATTTCTCCAATTCTTTGCTATTTCTATGGGTCAGGCACACATGCACAGAAATACACAGCAAACAGTGTATATCATCTGTGCTATTTGCTATTTGCTGTTTGGCAAATTGCTTGGAGGCAGAGGCCTTTTTTCCTTGTTTTCCTCCCCTAAAACTAAGGTGCGTCTTATACTTCGGTGCGTCTTATACTCCGAAAAATACGGTACTATGTTTCAATTCTCATATACTTTTTGGAGAATGAATGTATGGTTGCACAGGCCTACTGTATGCCAAAATGGCACTGGCTATTCTCAGACCTTTATTTCCCCCTATTTATTTTTCTGGGGAATACATTTTCCTGTCTCATAGAATTGGAAAAGGCTTTTCAAGCCCAATCCTCTGCTTAGCAGACAGCACTTTCCAGCTCCCTATTTATTCAATTTAGAATCTCAAAAATATTTTCACACTCACATCTCCTCCAAAGTCTGTTTCAGCTGGAGGACCACCATTAAAGTACCTGAAAATTAAAAGAAGAAATCCTTAGAAAACAAAAGGAGAGAAAAGTTATCCTAAATAAATATGGCACCAGAAATTCTATGATGATAATAATAAATCATTGTAAAATCGCAAACAGTAATGGAATCGAAATACCAAATGACTAAATTACCAGGAACCATCAGATTTCTGGACATTTTATAATTGGATCATATCAAGCATGGGGCATTTAAAACTAAGTTTAGTAAAGAATATATCCAGGGTGAGAAAACTGCTAGACAAAATTGAATTGTGGAAACATCATCAAAGCCATTAATACCTGTACTAAACCTGTGATATAATACATTGCTGGAATTAATGTATGGAAAGGGAGGCACAGGTTTACTTTGAGTCAAACAAACTATTGAAGAAGAAAAGCATGCATTAGCTGATTAGAAAAGAACAGGCATTGATACATATTAAAATTGAACTTACTGAATGTGCAGGAAACAAAATATGAAAATCAAAATTATGTAATGAAAAAGTACAGAATGTTGGCAAGGGACGATATTACATGGTCAATTTCTACAAAAGATCGAGGGGAAAACAGATAAATTTGGCAATGGCTTACAACGGGAAGATTAAAAAAAGAAACGGAAGGCTTGATTCTGGCTGCTTAAGAGCAAGTTATATGAATTAATGCAATCAAAGCCAGAATTGAAAATTTGTCAAATGATTCAAACTGCACATTGTGTGAAGAGGCAGACGAAACGGTAGATCATACTCAAATTGTGCAAGAAGGTTGCACAAACTGATTATTGAATAGAATAGAATAGAATAACAGAGTTGGAAGGGACCTTGGAGGTCTTCTAGTCCAACCCCCTGCACACCACTTCAGACAAATGGTTATCCAACATCTTCTTAAAAACTTCCAGTGTTGGAGCATTCACAACTTCTGGAGGCAAGTTGTTCCACTGATTAATTTTCTAACTGTCAGGAAATTTATCCTTAGTTCTAAGTTGCTTCTCTCCTTGATTAGTTTCCACCCATTGCTTCTTGTTTTACCCTCAGGTCCCTCAGGAGAATATTTTGACTCCCTCTTCTTTGTGGAAACCCCTGAGATATTGGATTAAAGAACAACATGACACAGTAGCGAAAATGATTCACTGGATCATTTGTAAAAATTACCATCTGCCAATAATGAGAAATTGTGGGAACATAGAGTTAAAAAAAGTATAGAAAATGAACAGGTTAAATTGTTATTTCTAAATACAACTGATAAACTCTTGGTTTATGACGCCAAATTTAACTGTAATTAGAAAGAAGGAAGTATTGCCATAATAAATCCGACAATACCACGCAATGGTAGAAGAAGAAAAATTGAAGATCAAAAATATCAAGTTCTGAAAATCACAATTGAAAGATTATGGCATAAGAATGACTGTGGTTGTCTCAGTGGTTATTGGCACAATATGTGCCTTACCAAAAATTTTGGGCAGCACACAGAAAATCCGCATATTGACAAGATTTCCATCTGTCAATTACAAAAGGCTTGTTTGGATCTGCACATATATATATGCCAATACATTACAACCTAGATTCTTGAGAACTTGATGTGTATGAAGGTCAATACCAGCTAAAGAACTGACAGCTGTGATTTCACATTTTCATGTAACTGTAGTAGTGATGACAAACTGATAAAATGCCTTTCACTGGTGACACACTATGCAATTTTTGGTGATATGCCAGGCCTCTGGACTCTCTGGAAGTCACACAAGAGGGCTTTATTCTTGGGCAGCCTCTTAGGCAATTGAAAATTGTGCAAGCATTCTCATGTGATTTTTCTATGGCTCCATAGGCCCTGCAAGAGCAGGGGTCTCTCGTGCAATTTTTAGAGGCTCTGGAGCGTAGAATCTGGAAGAGAGCAGAGTCTGGACAGGAGGTGCAGAAAAGCCTCTTTTGCTATAGGATGGTAAACGGGGGTTACCCTGCCAGCAGAGTCAAGGTAGACATTTTGTGAATTTTTGACATGACAAGCCCAAAACATTTGCCATCACTGATCTATACTAATTGTACACTGGTCAACTCTCAAGGATTCTGGGAAGATTATAATAACAACAAAATCAATAAAACATAAAGCTAAAAGGAAGCAAGCATGATGAAGCATTGTGCTGCCCTACTTACTCACACACACACGTGTGTTTTAGAGTTTATTAATGTTACCCAGCAGTTCCCTTCACCCAGCCTCAGAACTGTCCCAAATAACTCCAGCCACAAGCAGACCAAGATTAGTCCACAAGGCAATGATCAATAGTCCAAAAAACAATAGAAACTTACTTTCTCCGACAAGTCCACCAAATAAACATAGAGCCACCAAACAAAACTGAAAGTACATCCATGAGATCTCACTTGACAAGAGAAGTTCAAGGCACAAAGTCAAGCAGGAAGCACAAACATACACAGAGCTATAAACCAAACATGTTGTTCCTAGCAACGTCTCTCTCTGCCTGCTGTGATAAATAGCTTTCATCTTTCCTGTGCAGCCCATCAAATGGGTGGGGCCTTCTCCAGAGTAATCTGGCAGATCTCCTTTGCTCTTTTCTCTGCCCTGCGTGCTGTTGGGATCCAACATGGAAGGCAGCTCCTCCTCCTCCTCCTCCCTGACCTGTAAACTGTCCCCAATCGAAGCCCTCCATAAATCTCTTTCGGCAGGCAGTTCAGAGTCATTATTTAACCCAGTTCCTGATGTGCCAGGAATTAGCTCATCCTCTCTGGAGCCGGCCTCCAAGGGAGACATCACAAGCATATGGTCTTATTTTCTCTCACCAAAGATCTGGGTGAATGAAGATCCAGATCTTCGCACCTTTTCTAAACAGCTTTGGGGACCATTTGGATCTCAAGGGGATGATCCAAATCTTTGTTTCAGGGGGCAGGCACTGCTACATAAAAGGCACTCTCATGGGGTCCTGAGAGGTCATTGCTTAATTGAAGCAACCCAGAGCACACCCCTGAGCAGATCTTAAGGGAGCTAGGCAATCCCTCAATAATCTGGGTCTATATCATGCAGGGCTTTATAGACAAAACCCAATACCTGATTTTTTGCTATTATCTTGCTCAGGTTACATTGAAATCATTGAAGTGCATAAATGGTATTCTGGCTCAGTTATTTCATACATTTTATCATCTGCCAGTCTGATAGAGCTAAGAATAAATTGTAAAAACTCCTAGTGCTACCTAAAGATGTTTTCTTATCTGAGGCATATAAAGTAATATTACACCTTCCCAGTTTTTACAGAAAGAGTTGATTGGAGAAACTTTAACACTGATAACAAGATAGTTGGCTCAGATTAGGCTACAGGCTTAGAACAGTTTGCATGGCATATAGCTGGAAAGCTCCGTATCCGCTACATGAGAAGACTCCCTCACTTTGGCTAATGGTACTGATTATTTTGATACTGCACATATTGTTTTATTTAATTTAAATGTTGTGAATCTAACATCAGTTTGGGCTTGTTAACTTAATCTGAAATGTTCATTTTATTCTCAATTTATCTTCTTCCCTGAGACTCCACCATTTGGAATCTAGAAGTTTATTCTTTCTATATGCTTGAAGTTCTTTTCTTCAACTAGGAAAAAAAAAGGTCCTCTATTTTACTACTAACTTTGTTCTAACATACTCCAACACAGAAATGCATCATATATATCTCATCAGAAAAGTTTCTACAAATCATGATACATAGGCTTACTAAAGTCAGAATACAAGTTGTATATACAAAACACAATAACAGCCAATCACATTTTACTAGCATTGTTTTCTACCTACAGCCTCCACTGACAAATCAAGGGAAGCAAATGATATCCTGAGACTGTGAATACTCACTCAATTGCAGGTAGAAGATAATGCTTGCGCAAAGATTCAAAGTAAGGTCCAAGATTGGCAGTGCCTTCAATAACGAACACAACATCAGCAACCATCGCGATAGGTTGAGCAGGCATGTCCAGCATTGGTACCACCATCTCCTTCAGCTACCATGAGGTGAGAACATAGAAGAGTAGTAAAACAAAATATTAAAGACAAAAGCCAGTTGAAATAAATAACTTCTTAGTATTTATTCAGTATTAAAAGAGGACTAAATGCTGTACAACAAAAGTGAACTATTTCTGGATAAGAAAACTATTTACATTAGACAAGTGAAAGAACAAGAAAAGTAGGAGACTAATAAATGAAAAGTGGAATGAAAGCATAGGAAAGAAGAGACAAAATGGACTACAATGGGCAGTACATCCTCCATTAGTTCAAAATAAAATTCCTGCAACCCAAAGCTTTATCTTTAAATGTTGCTTTACTATAACTCCCAGCAGAACTAGCCTTCTGACCCTAAGATTACGAGGCATGAGTAAGAATGATACTTCAGCAAGATCTGCAAAACCTCATTCTCCATACCTAATGTTGTCTAATTTCCACAGCCAGAACTCCAACAAATCAGTTCCAATATTCCTCACTCCGTAGAGGTTCTGGGCAAAGTTGATTCAGACCAACATTTAATTCCCAGAGCAGTTAACAGATATTTATAGGAAGCCTCCAAGAAAAGATAAAGGCAACTCCGTCTTATTCTCCACCTTTACTACTCCCACTAAGAGCTGTTCTGATAGCCACTAGCTAGTTGCCATGTCCTTTAGTTGTTAGAAAGGCGCTCATGACTCTACCTCCTTTCTAAAAATTAAACCAGATTATTAGCTGTCACTACCATCTTGTTACAAAGAGTTCCGTAAATTAAGAAACTGAAAGAACAGATATTACTTCCGCGACAGCTTAGGCTTTGTTTGCTCTTATTTTACTCTCAAAGCTTAATTTATTAAAACCAAAACCACGAAGGAGAAATGGGAAGGGTGTTGTTTTGGCTTTGCTGAAACGAGAGGATGGAGGAGAAGCAGAAAGGTTATTTGTGCCTCGCACTCGGATTTTCTTTCACCCGCCCCTCAACACTTCAATAAATGCCTCTCCCACTTTGAATTCTCTCCCCCTCCCATTTGCACTCCCCCATCTCCGTACCCGAAACAGACATCCGGCTTCTAGAGTTCTCTTGTTTTACAGCCACAGGAAACGCTTCCTTTCAGGTCCGCTTAGGCACGCATGCGCACAGGAAACAGTCATCAATTTTTCTTTCATTCTCTCTTGATAATTAAGAATTCTTTTACTCACCCCCTTCCTCCCCGTAAAGAGTGAACGAATCACAGACCGGTGGGAGGAGGCAACGAAGAAAAGAACCAATCATGCATGAGTGCACTTGTTACCATAGCATCGCCTCTGCTTACGTCCCGGCATACCGTGGGATACTCAATATGGCGGCAATGAGTCCTGAGGAGGGAAATGTGGGGGATATTAGGCAAAAGAAATAGAAACAGCGGAGTCTTGCATTCGGTAGAGTTACTCCCGCTGCCAGTCCAGTGTGGAAAAAGGCTCCCAGGCTCAAAATGTGGGAGGAGGCGGAGAATTCCGTGACCTTGTTATGCCTTACGGCCAGTAGTGGAGTGCCCTTATACTGTAGGAGCAGAGGAGGGTCTACAAAGCAGCAGGTGAGAGGTGTCCATCCTGCTTTTCATTCCAATTGATAGCGAATCACTTTATTTTAAGAAATACTTGTTTTGTGGAGTCTCGGTGCCTTTTGAACAGGGTTGTTTGCTTACAGTTACCCAACTAAGTATCATCGGTAGTAATGAATTTGGAGTTTGCTCCCTGTTCTCCCGCGGCCAACACTCAGATAGGCAGGGATCAACATCAGACAAACAATCAAGCAGAAAACAATATCCTAATCAAAGAACTATCAAAGAAAAAAAAACATACCCCCACCAACATTGGCAGGGCAAGTTACTGTATATAAACGGGGAGCAAACCCCACACTCACTCGCACTGATGACGTTACCGATAATGGAATTGGCAACTACCAAACTCAAAGAGCAACAAGGACTTCCATAATTCCAACTCTGAGCTACATATATTCTCTTCTATTGAAAATATATGCTTGCCAAAATGCTGCATGTCAGGATAAGATAATGATTGACTTGTTAGTCCAACAGTCTAAGAAGTTGTGTAGTTTAGTTGGGAACAGTCATAGTACAGTGCTAAAACACTTCCTTTGATTTTTTAAAATTAAAGTTTTTAAAGTTTAGCATGATAAAAGAATTAAAAATGCTAGTTATCCAGGTTGTTATGAGGGTAGGAAAAATGATATATCTGGTTTGGCAAGTGCTCTGCCTTAATCCATTTTGCTAAAAGTGATCTATTAAGAAAAGTGAGGAAAAGCATTGCTAAATATTTTGGAAAACTGTTTTCAGTTTAAATAGATAATTCAATTGTCTGGCTGTCTATTGCATCTTCATATGTTCTTATATGAATATTCCACTGTTTATCTCTTCTTTCCCAGTTACCCTTTTCTGTAATTGGCTCCCTGAATGGGGTTCATATGTTTGGTTCCAATTTAGATGTCCAGCTGATAGCAGCCCGTACAGAGAATACTCACGTGATGTGGAAAGTGTTTCATAATAGGTATGCACAATCAGGAATATGTATGCCTCCAAGTTGCCATGTTGCTAGCAGGTGGTCTGTTTCTTCATTAGGCATTAATGCATATAGGCTAATTTTTACAAGAATTAAAAGATCTGTCAGGTTTTATAAATTAGGTCCTTAGCATCAATAATTTTAGAATATTGAAAACTTCAATGCTTCAGTAATTGCAATACTGATATCTAAAACCTTCTGCTAATAATCAGGATGCTAGATATCTTTATCCAGTGCAAATAAACTATTTTTAATTGTCTCTGGTGTCCTGAGTTTCTCTTAGTATGAAATGTTCTAGCCCTCTCCATGCCAGTTCAAGTTTTTGAAGCAGAAAATTGTGTGATATGGAATTAAATATGCCTGTATTAATCTATGTTGTAATTTTTGCTGATTTCCCATTGGCTGTTCAGTAGGCTGTTAATGCCTACTGAATTATGTGGAATAACAACACATGATCCTAATGGTACTTAATATTCATTTTCTGGAATACCGTGTTTCCCCGAAAATAAGACCCTGTCTTATATTTTTTTGAACTCTGAAATAAGAACTGGGCCTTATTGCCATGCACTCAAAAGCCCAATTGGGCTTATTATCAGGGGATATCTTATTTGGGGGGAAACGGTACTTCTGTCTTGAATAATGTAAAATCAAAACATTGATATACAAATACCCACAATTCAGTTTTATTTTCTTTATTTGGATATCCCATTTGTTCATGATACAACATTGGGCCTTCTTATTGAAGCAAGCATTCTTACATATATTGATGACTTTTATTGCATATATTGATGACTTTTATTGCATTGTAAGACAGTCTAGAGAAAGGTTTTCTTCCTTTTACATTTTTAATTTTTTTTTATTAGACAGACATAACAAAACAATATACAATCAAAGACAAAAAACATACAGCAAAAACATACAACAAACAAATGGGGTATTGATGTCCTCCTAACATCCAAAAGCTATTGTCGGATATAATCCAGTTATTAACGTTTTCCATAAACATTTGTGTTAATCTCTAGCTATACACCAATTTTTAATTGTTTCTAATTTTTAACTAAGTAGTTAGGGCTATAAATTCTTTGCATAATTCCTTCAGAGTACCACATTATACCTCTTCTTTTATTTATTACAACAGAATACCCCCTATCTATTAGAAACTATTATCAAATATAATAAAAATGTGAACCATTTCCCTAAATATCTATTATTCTCTCTAACTAAACATCATATTTTAAGCACTTCTATTTTTAATTATACAATATAATTTATAAAATCTTTACATAGTTCTTTCAAAGTACACTATTATACCTTTCTTTTATTTATTACTTTCAATCAATCATAACATTTATTCCATACCATAGATTAATCAGTTTCGTACCCTTTTTTCTAACTACTAATATCACATATAGGTTACTTAGTTTAGGATTTTCAAGCAATTTTAAGTTTTCTTTCTTTATATGTACTTCTTGAAGCAGAATTACGTTAGTGTCTGTCTGTTTTTTAATTTGGGAAATGTTTACATTCTTTTCTTTGGGTTATTCAGTCATTTTATGTTGATCCTTGTTATTTTGGATTCTTCCCCCATTGTCGTTTATAATATCTTTTAGGGTTTTTTGTTTCTGTCAGTACTCTACCTTGTGTTCTATCTTGTTGTTCGTATTTATTTGTTACCTCTTTTTGTTTTTCCCTCTCTTCTACTAGTTGTTCTTCTTCCTGGCTTTTAATCTCTAATTCCTGTCTGCTTCCTCCACTAACTTGTTTTCTTCTAGTTGGCCATATTGGTCACCGAATTCTCATGCTTGTTCTATTGAATAAATTTTAAATTTCTTTTCCTGCCATGTTATCAAAAGTCCCTCCAGGATCAGCCATCTAAACATGGTATTATCTTTTATCAATTGATTGGTTAAAAATTGATATTGTCTTCTGTTGTTTCTAATTCTACGAGGGACTTGTTTTAATCTAATAATTTCTTTGCCCTTATATAAGATCGCCTCATTCCTGGACCATTTGTATATATCGTCTCACAGCGCTCTTCTTGCAAATTTACATGTACCTCTCTTGGCACCAGCTTCTTACGTAGCTGGTGTGGACCCAATAAATTTCATCCATTTCTCTTCTCATATCCTGAATATTAATTTGCAGGATTTCAGCTAATATTGTTGCCATTTTCTCTCCCAGGTTTTCATCCTTCTCTTCTACAATATTCTGAAATCTAAAACTGTATGAAGCACGTTCCATCTCACGATGGGCTATACCTTCTTCTAAGTTCCTGGTAGACAAGGAGTTTTTTAGAGAAAGGTTTTCTTTCATTCCTCATGCTTGCTTAGGTTCAGGGATGTTCATTTTGCAATTTTTTTCACCAAAGGGCAATTATTTCAGTTTAGGAGGAGGAGTTAGAAAGGGCTAGGGTTAAGAAATTTGTTCTTTATTCTTGTCATTTCAAGATACATTATTTATGCTGCCTTTCTTTTAGACTTCTGTTCTAAACTAGAATGGCTAAAATGAAAAAAGAGTTGAAAACAAGAGTAAACTGGGAACCTTATTTCATTCTCCAGTTCTATTAATCTTCACAATGTATTTTATATGTAGAGAAATTCTTCCAACTATTTCAGGTTAACATAGAAGATTGGACCACATCAGTAGTTTTTATTCATATTTTCAACTAAATATATGTTTCTAAATTTCCAGAGATCTTAAATACACAGTATAAAAATGGGAAAAGGTTGGAATTAAGGAAGAAAAAAACAACTTGAGGTACAAGTTCCTATTTACAGAGTTGTTATAAACACAGCTCAGGGAGTAGAGGGAAATATAAGAAAGTTTCTAACAAAATTCTCTTTCCTATTTCTGTATTCACAAAGCAGTTTCTACTGACTGTGGTCATTCCAGCTGAGTTGAGGGTATTCCTAGACATTATCAATCTCTTGCAGCTATCTTATCTATTCTTAATGATTTTCAAGTTCCAGTAAGCTTTGATGAAATACTGGGTTTCTTCTACATAATTTGAAAACTTGCAAAATATGGGAAATACATTTTTCTGTCTATCTGCTGTAAATATTTTGCACTCAGACACTATTTCTCTTTTGTTTGTTGTTCCCAGTATCACCCTCATTGTCTTGTCCTCAGAAGAAGATGCCAGTGATTTCAGTCTTGGAAGGCTTCTTGAGAATGTTTTCAATGCCATGGTGAGTGATCAAAAATGACCTCTGTAAAGGAAATTGGAAGATAAACCTAGTCCATTGGGCAAATAAATAATTTCAAGTAAAACAGTTATTTTATGTGTTCATATACACTGTATGCGTGCTCATGGTTAAAAATCCTATGAGCCTATACAAGCCACATATTTTTCCTAGTGGGAAATTAAATGGTGATGTACCTGGAGGTTCTTTTTCCAGTAATATAGATCAGTTAGTCTATTTTTACAGGAAAAGTTACAGGATCAGTTAGTCTATTTTTACAGGAAAGGTTTGTAGTATTTAGGATAAGTATGAAAATATCTTTCTTCTTATGCTCTTGTTCTCCCTTCTAAACTCACCCAATTTCCCAAGGACTTGTTTCTGCATCTGAATGGCATGATGTATTTTAATACAGGTACTAGTACTGGGCTTGGAGGAATTAACAAATGTTCGCAACATTGAACGTCTCAAAAAGGATCTAAAGGTAATGTCTGACCCAACTGTCACTAGAAATGTGGAGAGAGGAGTAGGTGTATATCATACGAAAATGGAAGGCAAGAATGTGGGCTGCAGAGGAACTTTTACTTGGGAGATAACGAAGGATTTATTTTTAGGAAATGTTTCCTTTTTTCCCAATAACAAACTCCTTGGTCAGTTGAGAGACTTCTTGCTAATGCTTTTATATCAAATATTATATAGAGGAACATTTTATGCCTACTCTTTGCCCTTGGAACCACCTGCCTTTAGCTTGAGGCAGTTATGTCTTCTGCAGGCCCGTATTACATCAAGAAATTCTAACAATAGAAGAAGTGAATTAGTGATAATTCTTACTGTTCATTTCACTGCTTAATAAACTAAATGTTTGGAATATTTTAATCCTTTGCCATTTAATTATTTCTTGCACAATTCTCTAGTCATGTTATAAACTGATTGACAGTTTCCTGGAGCCGGGCAATAGCTGTGCTGATCTGACCCAGTGTGTGGAATGTGCTGTGATGCCCTCCAGAGCAATTCTGCAGGTGAGACCATCTAATTTTCTCTTCCCTCCTTCAATATGTCTCAACACATTCAGTCTTTCAGTCTGGGATTTTGGAAGCTGATGGAAAAATACTTCTGGAAAAATAGATCTATGAACAATTTCTCCATCAAAACACTTTAACTTAGAAACATGGAGTATTTCAAATCTGATGCTTTAGTTCAGGCATGAACATACATTTTACATCTGTTGTTGCTTCCTTGCCAAAGCAACAACTTTTGTGGATTTGTACAGTAGCTGTTCAATCCCAAGAAGATTTAAGTGGAAGTAAAGGAAGTGTTGATAGTGCCCACTCTAAAGTTATTTGTTGCATCTTATCATCTGTTTTAATCTCATAATAATGAAAGTTACAAATTGAGAGATAAGGGTAATTTGGAGAATTAGAAACAAATCTTAGTGCTGTCTTGTTCTTTCCTGCTCCAGGAGTGCCTAGAAGCCTTTGCCTCTGCAGCAGAATCCCGGTTTGGTTGTCTGCTTGTGGGCAGTCATATCTTATGTGCAACTGAACAGTGGTGGCAGCTTGCAGCCCCAGAGGCCATGCTACTGGTGTGGCTTGTACGTTCCCTTCCTCCACATACTTCCCGCGATCTGCCTGTTTACCTTCCCCAAGGCAGTCCCACGGTGAGCAGGTTAAAGGTTTGAGGAGGAAGTGAGGAGATGTAATCCATATTTCTAATTTTCCCATCCCTTTGCTCCAGTAGGTTCCGCACCGTTTCCTGACCTTTCAACTTGTGCCTGATATGGAAGTAGTATTGCTCTGTGGGCCTAATCCCTCCTTACAGTGCCTGACTGATGAGGTGAGTGTGCTGTATTTCAAATGTCTCAGATCTCTTTATCTAGAAGAGCAGTTTATCACCCTTCTTAAAGTACACTTGGAACTGGTCCATCTGTTGGTTAAATTTACTGTTCTATTTGTTGGCCATTGCTGATTTACATGATGGGTTTAATGAAGGAGGCATGCTTGAAGTCAGTACCGTGTTTCCCCGAAAATAAGACCCTGTCTTATATTTTTTTGAACCTTCAAATAAGCACTTGACCTTATTGCCATGCACTCAAAAGCCTGATTGGGCTTATTATCAGAGGATGTCTTATTTTGGAGGAAACAGGATAGTGTGTAGCTACTTCAAATTAATGGCCATAATGCAGCCCCCACCCACCCAAATAGTGGCCAATTGCTGTTGACTTTCAGTGGTATGATTTCAGCGTGCTGGGGTTGCCTAAGAGGTATATAAATAGCAAGACGCCTGTTGATCTTTGAAGTTGGGGTCAAATGTCTGTTGAAGCTTTTCTTTCTTTCCACAGCTAGTTAATCAATTTTGGCAACCACTGCTAGATCTGCTGAAGGCAACTGCCAGAGGCCCTGCCAGATGCCTACCACCTGGCATTGTCCTTTCTCCTGGTATCCTGGGGTGAGTTTCAAATTTCTGGGTGGTCCAAGAAACTGATTTCATTTAGGATGTGGGCTCAGTGTTCGTTAAACCACTTTCTGTCCTCTTTTTAAAGTTTTCTGTGGCATTCAGGGGGCAGTACTTTTACCATTATTTCCCCAGATATAAGCCATGGGCTCATCTTTTACAGGTTACTGCTAATTAATCAAGACCAAAGGAAAAGCCTCTTTACTGTGCATCCTCACGGGGTTTCAACTGAAGGTATAGTTCATACATTCTTGTACTAGGAGAGGACAAATTAGGAACCCCGTATATTTTAGTAATTATGAAAATCATAAAACACTGACAATTTATGGGATATGAAAGGGTGGCCTATTAAAATCTCATCCTGATCTCCTTCTTATAGGATCTGAAATGTCCATGAAGAATCGGCTTTGTGCCCTCCGTTCTTTCTATGTTTTAGTTACTTCCTTATACTTTCCTTGTGAGAAGCAAGAAGAATACACAGGTATGTTCCCATCTTTCTGTTGAGAAAAATATTTGCACACTGAGCTTTTAAACATCTGACTATTCATAAAAATTGGAAGAAGTCCCATGTTACTAAAAGAATCAATAGGCACCAAGATATTTTCCAATTTATGCTTGTATTGCACATGACAAATTTGGTGACCATATATATACCATATTTTTCGGAGTATAAGACACACCTTTTTCCTCCCTAAAAGTGGTTGAAAATTTTGGTGCGTCTTATACTTCGAATGTAGCTTTTTTTTTCCAGCCCTAACTAGGTGCTAACAGATCTTCCCAGCTCTTACTTTGCAGGCTTTTTCATTGTTACTCTCTCCAAAGAATGTTTTTCCAGCCCTAAGTCTTTGCAGAATTTTTTTTTCATTGCTCTACTTGCTCCGAATAAGTTTTTTTTTAGCCCTAACCAGGTGCTAAGGATCTTCCCAGCTCTTACTGGCTTGCAGGCTCTTTCATTGTTACTCTCTCAGAAGAAGGTTTTTTAAAGTCCTAACCAGGGGATAAAATAATGTGCTGAAGCTGACCAGACTAAGGATGCTAGCCAGATGAATACCTGGTAGGCAGATTGTTTTCCCCTATTTTCCTCCCCAAAAACTAAGGTGCGTCTTATACTCCGGTGCGTCTTATACTCCGAAAAATACAGTATATTCTTAGAGTAAATAGCAGCATTCTTTGGTATCTAGTAGTGCATCCCAGAGTTGATCTTTTTGTTGTATTTCTTTGGAGCATTTATACCAAACCTGAGAGGTTCCTGTAGAACATAATCAAAGATCTCACAGGGTAATGTGCGGAAAATAGGAGGAGGAGGAAAATATGTTGGGTATGTTCACTGTCCTGAATTATTTGTAAAAGTTATATAGGCGGGATATAAATAAATGAATACATAAATATTTCTTTTCTCCAGTCCCTCTGCAGGAGGACTTTCACGCTGGTTTTTCCCACTCTCCTCAGCACTGTTATATGGTCTATACTACGCACAAAGCCTATGTTATCCATGGGAGGCAGCACCAGCTCTTCTTAATCTTGAAGTCAGATGTACCTACCTTTGCTTTACGATCCTTAGCAACCTGCACGTTACAGGCTCTCACAGCTGACGATTCATCCTTTTGACTTATCTTGTTGAACTCGATGAAATTTGGACTGGCAAGCTAGAGCCCCTCAGTATGGTTAGAATGACATATTTTCATTCAAATGTTGTAATGAAATTTTCTCTGTGCAAATGATGATTTAGGCTGCAGAGAAGGATTTTGAATTTATGGAAATACTTTCAGAAACAAGAGAAAGTGAATAATTCAATGCAATTCAATTCTTCTACCCTCTTATGTAAGTAGAAGCCAATGCAGCTAATACAGCTGTAGGTGATGACTACTCTTTGGTCTCTATTCTCCATGTGTAAGAATTTTGTCTCTCATAATTTAATGAACATTATGTACTAACATAATGTTGTCTCCTATAACTTATTATACATTATACACTAAGAAAGGTGTCTGGACCAGTCTTAGCCCTAACCATGATGTAATTATGTAGAATACAGCAATTAATCTTGAGAGCCAGTTTGATCTAGTGGTTAAGGCACCAGGCTAGAAACAAATTCTAGTCCTGCCTTAGGCATGAAAGCCAGCTGGGTGACCTTGGGCCAGTTACGCTCTCTCAGCCTAACCCACTTCACAGGGTTGTTGTGAGGAAAAGAGAAAAAGAAAATATATAAGTTTACTGTCGTGCATTATTTATAAAAATAATAAAGGTGGGATATAAATAAATAGGTATGGAAGCTGCACTGTGATAGAACTACTGAACTAAATTTCCCTTTTAAATACATTTTAGCATAGTAGTAGCAATAGTACTTAGGTTTATATACCGCTTCATAGTGCTTTTCAGCCCTCTCTAAGTGGTTTACAGAGCCAGCATATTTCCCCCAACAATTTGGGTTCTCATTTTACCGACCTCAGAAGGATAGAAGGCTGAGTCAACCTTCAGCCGATCAGGATCGAACTGCTGGCAGTCAGCAGAATTAGCCTACAACACTGCATTCTAACCACTGCATGAACTACCTCTCATGCATTCACCTATAAATAGAAAGCAACTCTGTGTATGAATCAGTGCAGGAGAGGGAAAAGAGTTATGTTTACAGAAATTGATACTACCCTTATTTATAGCCAGCTGTTTATACACTATGCCAGTGATGGCGAACCTATGGCATGCGTGCCACAGGTGGCACGTGGAGCCATATCTGAGGGCATGCAAGGGCATGCCCTGAGGGCATGCCCTATGTCAGCTCCAACGCGCATGCGCGCACTGGACAGCTGATTTTCGGCCTTTTCAGCCATTTTCGCTCTCCCCACGGCGAAAACAGCCCAACAGGCCAACCGGAAGTTCACTTGTGGGCTCACCCTCAGCTTCCTTTTCGCTGTCAGAGGTCTTCAGGAACTTCTTCGGCTTTGGACAGTTGCAACCAGGCCTCGCACACCTCGGCCCATTTCTTCTACAGCTGGGAAGTCTTTCCTGAAGGCCTGTGTAGCCGATAACAGAGCTCCGGATCGATCCAGAGCTCTGTTATCGGCTACACAGGCCTTCAGGAAAGCCTTCCCAGCTGCAGAAGAAATGGGCCGAGGTGTGCGAGGCTTGGTTGCAACTATCTGAAGGTAAGTAGTAGGGCAGTTCCACTTCCTTTCGTTTCCGAACTTCCAATTGGCCCGGGAGACTTTCCTAAACCCTGGGAAGAGAGAAAAACAGCCCAACAGGCCTACCTGAAGTCAGGAGCTTCAGTGAGGCCTCTGTGCATGCGCGGGGGGGGGGGTTTGTGCGCATGCGCAGGGCATTGCATTATGGGTGTGGGCACGCGCACACACACTATCACACGCACCCTTTTGGCACCCGAGCCGAAAAAGGTTTGCCATCACTACACACTGCATTTGCTTCTGTTATTGTTTCATTAGAACGGGTTCCCAAACTTGGCAACTTTAAGACTTGTGGATTTCAACTCCCAGAATTCTCCAGCCAGCAAAGCTGACTGAGGAATTCTGGGAGTTGAAGTCTACAAGTCTTAAAGTTGCCAAGATTGAAGACCTCTACATTAAAACATGCAAAGAGCCTTGATCATATACAAGGTTTTTTTTTTAACTGTGTAATAAAAAGTATACTGAATAGGGCCATTTTGATC
The DNA here is from genome assembly GCA_023053685.1 of Diadophis punctatus similis. Taxonomy (NCBI): domain Eukaryota; kingdom Metazoa; phylum Chordata; class Lepidosauria; order Squamata; family Dipsadidae; genus Diadophis; species Diadophis punctatus. The sequence goes on from JALIGW010000009.1 coordinate 7,356,306, forward strand.
TATATACCTTAAAATATTCTCATGAGTTTTGAAGGAGTTAAGCTAACCAAGCCAGGAGGCCAGATGCAGAGGAGAGACTCTCATTTGCTTCAATCTTAAGACATGTATATAGTGTATAGGGGTGGAGGGGGGAGAGAGAGTCATCATAGTAAGGAACAGGTAATTTTTTTCTCTCCAAAGACTTTGGTCATGAGGAACACACTGTTTATGTTGGGCTTAGCTTTTGGAGATCTCGAAAGTGGAATTTTGCAAAGACTGCTTTCTACACCTAGGAGGAACGTAACTGGAATGATTGGAGTGTTTTCCACTTTCTTAATTGTCACACTTTTAAAAACTATCTACTGGTGGGAGTCGGAAAAGCACAGACCTTTCAAGATGCCTTCCTCCACTACTACCAGTCGTCCTCACAACACTAATTGGGACTGGAGTACATTTGTAGGCAATAACAACTGTAAAGTATGCCATCATGACTGCACTGCTTAGTAACAAAAATTCTGGCAATTCTAGTTGTCATTGTTAAAGTTCATGCCTTCATGAAGTGAGGGTGTTATGTGATCACCATCTGCTAGCTTCCTCACTGATTTGCTTATAGAAAGCAGGCAAAAAAATGTTGCAAATGGCAAATGCATGACATTGTAAATTAAAGACCAGTCATGAGTACCACTTACTCAGTGTCATTGTAAGTTTCAATAGTCACTAAACAAACGAGGACCCCATCAAATGAGGAAGACATTATTTTCTTCTACCAACATATTTGCCTATCTTTGCATAAAGGAAGAGAGAGCTTCCATACTTTCGACTGCATGGAGAAAGCAATCCCTGATGAGGCTCAAGCTTACATGTAACTAGTTCCATACAACTTAGCTGAACATCCTATTGCAAATGCTAGGGCCAGGTACACTGTGAAAACATAGCGTATGGCATGGGACTGTTCTCTATCCATTTCTACCCTGTCCACATATAAAGAGCAGTATGCAACAAATCAGTCAGCGGTGTGAGGGTGACCCAGCCTGGCTTGATTCTGGCTCTCCCCCACTCTCACGGTTTTATTAGAGTCACATGGAGATAGATACAGGCATTCAAAACCCAGATAAACTAAGATGCGCTAGTTAACACCTACACAGCAGAGTAACATGGAGCCCGGGCCAGCATGGGAAGCTGGGACCCCAAACTAGCATGATCTGAACCCTTCCCCTCTCTTTTCCAAAATGCACGGAGGGCAACATTCTGGAGTCCATCTCCCAAACTCTTGTACCTGCTTGAGGCACTTCTTCCTGGGAATTGAAAAGATGGTGAGGGGAGGCAGAAGAGGAAAGAAATTGTCTCCTTTCCTCTCATCTTCATGTAGTTTCCTTCTAGAGCTGAAGAAAGAGGCAGGATGCTGTCAAAATTACGTTCCCACAAATACACGTAACTGTAACACTGGAATGATCATAGCAAAGGAAAAGGAGAATTTACATCCCCATCCATGGGGAAAACACACAAGGCAAAGAAACACAAAACGACTGCCTACAAGAATACCCCCTCCTCCCCATAGACCCACACAATCCTATTCCTTCCCCCCCAGCCAGCTCAAGGGGAGCCAGAGAAGCTATCCCTTTCCACAGCAGAAAGTCCATGGGTGAGAAAATAAAGGTACATATTGTAAACAAAACTAAAATGCCAGTTTAAATCATATAAAAGTAGTGGTAATGGGTGAAGAATTAAGACCACAGAGTTCAGCCTCATCCCAAAATGAGATGGACCAGTTTACAGCATGGGATGAAAACTAGCTTTCTTCCAAAAATTGCCCTTTTGCCCAAGGGGATGATTACTACTGAAAGAATGCCCTGCCATACCCATCATCCCTCCCCTAACCCAATTTGATTTTGTCCAACCAAGGGTCCATACTTTTGCTCCCCCCTCACTTATCCCTCTTGATGCTGGCCCGGGCTAGGCAATGAGAACACAGAGGTTATCACAACAACAGGCAGGGAGCAGTACAGTCTTTCTGGAGGCCCCTGGTTTGGAGAGTGTTGGGATGAGATGTACAGAGGCATCTAGTGTGCAGGAATGGCCTCCCTTTCCTATGGTATGGCAGATGCCTCAGAACTGCTGGGAAAGCAGCTCACAAAGGTGCTTTGAAACAGACTCCTTACTGGTACGTAGGGTCAGCCGGTACATCTGCAGGAAGGATAAAGGAAAGTTAGTTAAAAGAGAAGAGCTTAAACATTATGTCCCTTCAGTTGTCTACAAGCAGTTTGGTGCTTTGGTAAGTTTTCAGCTACACCTCTTCTTCAGTTTTATCTATACTTCCCATCTGTTCCTTAGAACTCCCAGAAGTCTCTGTTTCCCAATTTTTATGCTTTTATTTCAGTGCCAACTTGTATGCCTGAATTCAGGCCTTCAGTCCCAGAGGTCTCGGGAGCTCTCACCTGTGCCTGAGCATTGGGTTCCAGTCGCAGCAAGCATCCAACCTGCAGTGCTTTCGTCTGGATGATCCCAGCTCCTACGTAGTTATCAGGGTTTGGATCCACCTTCTCCAGGAGTGCACTGCCAAAACCTAACAGCTGTTGGAGGAATAGACTGGAACTTAATTGGAACTATACAATTGCAATAGAGGATTTCACTGCAAATTACACCCACCTTAGAAAGCTAATAATGGGAGAAAGATATACCTGCAAAACTGTTTCAGAAGTCTGCAACACAGACATTTATACAATGGCTGCCTCTTCTAGCTTGATGTTATGCCAATTTTCATAAGAAAAAAAAATCTGGTGATCAATGGAAAAATCAACAATCCTAAATATAATACACTAATATTCCCAAACTAATACTAAACAATTGAAGAAAATGTGTTCCATAATTGCCCTGGATAATCACAATATCCAAAGCTTTAATCTTCACTCAACTGAGCAAATTAGTACCATAGGCATATCCTGATCTGAAATTAAAATAACTGAATTGCCCTGAAATAAATAAAAGCTTGCACGTCTTTCGTAGCATTCAAAACAACTTACTTTTGCTTTTGTCACTTCTGAATCCATGGGGTGGTTTGCCTTGAAGATTTTCTGATCTTCCTGTTGTGGCCTGCAGAAGAGGATCAGATCAGTAATTCAGGTCCTATTTTTCTTGTCATCCTGTTACATGCTTTCTGTATCTCAGTCATATATGGTGATGGTGGAACCATTTACTTAGTTACTGTTACAATTTTAAAAGGCAAAGATAATTTTTTTTTAAAAAGGGAGAACTTTGCCAAGTTCATGTGTATTATTCAGTTGAAGAATTCTAAATATCCTCACCCTTTCAAAAAACAAACCCACCTCATGTCCCTTTTTCTCTCAAATTAAGTCCTTGCTTAATGATGGGTTTCTTAGTGACCTTTTAAAGTTATGGTGGATCCTCCAAAAGCTACTTATGACCCATTCTGAGATTACAGCTGTTGCAGCTCTCCTGCAGCCGTTTGCCTTTACAACTGACTACAGGGGTGCTGCAATACTTTCCCCCACCTATCTCCAGGTCCAGATCCCCACAGGCCTCCCCCCACCCCAGTCCCAGTAGGGCAAGGGCTACCTCCCTAGCACCTAGCACCCATTACACACTTGCCTTTTGAAGATCTCAGGAGCTTTCTGGAGCGCTGCAATATGAATAGCTGCATAGCGCAATTCCAGAACTGGCCTCCATTTTCTAAACTACTGCATTGAATTCTAATTGGTCAAGAAATAGCAGCCGCTTCTGGAATCACACCACATGGCTGCCTGACCTAATATGGTTTGCACAGCGCTGCAGACTTTCCAGTCTGGAGGATGGGGGGGAAGGCCTGTGGGGATCCAACTAGGGGGGGAAAGGTCTCTGGGGACCGAGTGAGCGGGAGAGAAAGCAGGATTGTGGGAATTTCAAGGGTGAGAAACAGCACTGGATATCTCAGGGTATGGGGGAGGCCTTGAGAGGCAGGCTTGGGCCTGCGCTAGGCCTCTCAGGGCCTCGTCTACTCAAAGCACCTCTTCCTCCACTTAACAACCCACACATTCATTTAACTGCCACATCAGGAAGGTTTGCTAAGCAAGATCATCTCGCTTAATGGCCATTACCACTTGTAACCATAATGGCCAAACTCCATTATGGTCATAACTCCATTATAGTCATAATTCAAGGACTACCTATATACAAACTATCATTTGTGAGTCATCATTTCCAGATATTTCATTGTGCAAACTTACAAGCTGAGTTGTTTCCAGCGCTGGAAAAAGTCTTGCGACTGCATCTCTGTAGCCTGGAAAAACTTGTTGACAGTGATAGGCAATTTGAGAGTGAGATTCTGCAACGTCCCACCATAGCTATCAGAAATGAGAAATAAGGACAAACAGACCCATGAGTTTGCATTATTTAATAGTAATATTGACAACTTTAAAAGGGGAATAAAGGAAAGAAGAACGAGGTTTTTGTTAACTACTGAGCACATCCATTTCCTGGGATTAGAGGCCCCTGACTATCAAAAATGCAAGCAGGTTTTGGGGATTGTTTTCTGTTGGGAGCTTCCTAGAATATTGACCAGTCCAAGCATATTTTGAAATAATTAGTAGAAATATGATATAAGATGATAAATTCGTGGCTGATGAGATTTTACAAAATGCAGCTCACGGAAATGTGGGAGACAGAGATGAAGCAAAGCAAACGCGTGTCAAGGCAAAAATTAAAATGCAAATTAGTGATTATTGGAAGTACTGTTTGTTTGGTTTTGGTTTTGCCCATAATTCTGAAGGTTAGAATCCCAGCCTCCCCAGCTTTTCATATTCCGACTCTTTTAGTATTCTCTGTGCAAGCACAAAGGTGGATATGCAGCCTCCGACTGCAACCACTTCGAAATGCCTTTAATTGCTCAGATATAGAAACTCTTCCTTCTTTAGAATTGAAGATTAGGCTCAGATGTCAAGCAACGATACCGGAATTTGATGTTGATAAGGGGGGCCTCCGTGAAATCACTCAGGCATTCAATGTTCAGGACCTGTTGAACTTGAGCCCCTCCCTCCACCAGTGGCTCCACTGTTTTCGTCTGAATGTTGAGCTGTGAACTGGGCTAAGGAAAAGGTTACCACTGCTTCTGAGCAGTGCACAAACAGAATACCCGAGGGCTTGAAAGCCACCCCAAACAATCTCTTCTTTTACCAGCACCATACATAAAAGGATATGGTTCTGCAGGTCACCAGGATAACTGACTGTTGGGGTGAAACTCTGGAACTGGACAGATGTTTTGTTCCCATAGAAAAGATACATTCGGCCTAGAAGGATAGAAATATATTATGGGATGGCCGTGGCCCATACTTTCTTGCATTGTGCCATAGTTTATTTAATTACAAGTGCCTGAATTCAGACAGTACACAAGTCTAGAGTTGAACCATGAACCATTCCATTCAATATATTGTGCAAATCCAAAAAAAAATGCATTAATTCAGTATTAACCCATTATTGACTAAGTGTGTTTGTGCAGATAATGGGTATCACATGCAGAGTAAAAACCTTCCTAAGTTTAGTGAATTATAAGTGAAATATCTGATAAGGAATCACACAATAAAGTTGATTTAAAACAATTTTTTAAACAAGATGGGGTACAGATATAGAGTCCGGAGAAAGGCTGTAAAGACCCGGCCAGACCCCGCAATGAGCCATTCTACCTTTTTATAATGGGAAAGTATTAGGGTACTTAGCAATATAGGGGGACTGCCTCTCCAATTAATCTTATCCCAACAGGTCTCTCAGAAGGGGTATGCTTTGAGTCCCATTGGCCAAGGAGACTCATTTAGCAGGGCTCAATAGAGAGCCTTTCCTGCCGTATTTCTCCTGAGGCGAGAAAGGCCCTAACTCTGCCGGCCTTCCATAATACTCTCAAAACTTGGATGTGTCATTGGGCTTGGAGATCCCATGGAAGTGTGAAGCCCATTAAATGGTTGCACTGTGTAGAAGTTTAGATTGCACTATCTCTTATCTTTCTATTGTAGCTTTTAACTAGTTTTGAATTGGTTTAATTGGTTTTAATGGTTGATCTTAGTTTTAATTGTGTATGCCTACCAGAATCACATATAAATAGTATGGGCAGCCATATACATTGATGGATTGATGGATTGATTGATTGATGGATTGTTGTCTGTCTGTCTGCCTGCCTGCCTGCCTGCCTGCCTGCCTACCTATCTATCTACACTATCATAGAACAGACAACTTCGCGAATACAGAATATTTTGTTTTTGAGTTTCATTGCTGAGTGGGGACTAGAAACTGGGTATCACAAAACTGTTCACCTCATATTGGCTCCTCACATAAATGTTAGGGTGAGACCAGTATATATAACCCTAACATCCACCTAACCCTACAACATGTCTTCCACTTATTGTCTACAATGTATTCATTTTTTAAAAGAAGGTTGCTCTCATTTAAGGACACAGGATGTGTCGGATTTGTTCAGTCCTAAACAAATCCCAACTTGCCTATTGTACTCCACCTACTACAAATACTTACCTAAGTTCTGCCGGAATTCTGACTTTACCCCAATTTGCAGCAGCTGATTTTCAAAGAGCACCCCATTATTCTTACACACAAACCTGCGATAGTTCATGAAGAATTGGTTAGAAGTAGGCAGAGACTACCCATTATTTGTAAACGTGCATGTCATTTCTACTGGAAATGCCAGCTACTTTCCCCACATGTACCAATTCTGATACCAAGCCACTCATCCCTTCTTCCCACTAAGGTATTGAGCTCAACCTATTAACTCCTCAAGCTCATACATTAAAATTTATCTAGTATGCTGGGATGGCCAATTTCTTCCCAACCATTCCATCTGGAAAGTACTTCCTGGAGGTGAAATTATGTGACGGAATAATGTTGACTGAGGTTTCTGTGTTTCAGGCCAGAGGAAGCCATCCCACATATATGTCAAAAGGGAGTGGCACTTAGTCCAGTCCCCTTTCCCAAATCCCAGCATTCAGGAACCATAGTCCTACCCCGGGATCTTACTTGTGAAGCAGTTCATCAGCCTCAGCAATAGGCAAAGCAGAGTCCTCAGAGACAGAAGCAGCCCCTGAGCTGGTGGTGGTGAAGGGGCATAGCAAAGGGGACAGCAGTTGACAGAGGCAGGGAAGAAAAAGAGCAGAAAAAATGAGTCACCTGGTATAGCACCATGTTAGTATCAGAAAAAGAAGAGGAGGAGAGAATCAAGCCACACACATCTAAACATAGAGAGAACATGCCACAGAGCAGGTACCAAGGCAGAAGGAGAACTGTGGACTATTCCTGAAAAATACTATAAAGGAGAGATTCCAAATCTTAGCTTTTCAGATACTGTTTGATTCCTACTTGCATCAGCCCAGACCAGATTTTAGGGAGATGATAGAAGCTGTAATCCCACAATATCTGAACTCCTGAGCATAGAAACTCTGCAGAGGATGAGAGCCAAGCTACCTTTTATATGTTATGTTTTTATATCTTCATTAACAAATTCACATTCCTCACATTTAAATGCCAATGAAAGAAAAGAAGTCTAAAATTCATGGGAGCCAAGACTTTTTCCGGTATATAGTACATATTCTATAATTCTGAACCAACCTAATTAAGGTATTGATTCAGATGGATTCTCATCTAGAAATCCTGTCTGTGTACAATCTGGATTTCCTGATATCTTAAAATACCACAATTTATTCTCAACCCTAAGAAACCCAATTCTGAATTACTGACTTACTTAAGTCCCTTGAAAGAGGGTTCCTCTATTTCAAGTCCCTATCCTGCCTAAGCCACATTGAAGCAACCAATGGCTCTCTCATTCCCACTCAAAGATGGAATGACTTTCTAGTTTTCATGTTCTGAATTCTGAAGTTCTTGACCATATGAAGCACAGAAGGAGCTTGAGACAGTTAAGGATCAGGATTAGATCAAATGTCGGAAAGGCTGTAGATTGCAACTCTGCAGGCTATAAAACATGTTTCTAGTAGATATAGATTGTTCTTAATGAGTTGGAGGCAGGGAAGGACTTAGTAAATGCATAGGTGTCACATAAAATAGGCAAGCCTATGGCCTCTTTTTTATTTTAGAGTTTTGATGGGAATTTCGGGTTGTTGGTTTTTTGTTACTATAGCAATGTCAAGATTATTTTAGTATCACTATTATGTAAAATGTTCATTTTTCCCCACCTCAACTAAGAAGAAACCTACTGGTGATTTTTGGCAACTGTGGTTGACTTGGGTATTGCATATGGCCAGACTGTCTCCTCCTAATCTAGCAACACACCAAGAATGCCCTTTCTAGCAAAGTGTATTTCTCACTCCACTCACCTCTCTTCTATGGAAACTATTATTTTATAAGTGCATAGTAGTTTCTAATGTCCAGATGGACAGATTCTTGCTCCTGCAGTCTTAATGTCTATATTTTATCTTGGAAATCATAAAAGAGATCAAGAAATTGCAGTGGGTAAACAGAAGCAAAATGCTAAAATTATGAGTAGCGCATGCTTACATTTGGCTATTTCCAGCTGAACATGGGGAATAGAAAGATGTCCCCAATATTTCATTAAAAAAATGGATTCTGATGCAGAATTTGGAAAAAAGCAAGCAACGGAGCAGGTATTCTGGGAGGTAGTTCTAAGCATATGGGTGACCACCGACACCGAACGGAGCAGAAATGGGACAAAGTTACAGAGGGCACATTTATAAGCTCTTGTATAGATTCTCTACACATCATGTTACATTGTGACTTTGCCATTCTTTTTACTTTTTGAGAATTCACAATGTTATCACACTAACATCTGTGATCCTCCTCTTAGTGAAATCCAATGAAATGCAAATAGTGGTGGGAAGGTTGTAATAGCAGACAGCAAGAGAAAGAAAGAGGAAGAGAGGGAGAGGGAGAGGGAGAGAGGGAGAGAGAGAGAGAGGAAGGAAGGAAGGAAGGAAGGAAGGAAGGAAGGAAGGAAGGAAGGAAGGAAGGAAGGAAGGAAAGAGAGAGAGAGAGAGAGAGAGAGAGAGAGAGAGAGAGAGAAAGAAAGAAAGAAAGAAAGAAAGAAAGAAAGAAAGAAAGAAAGAAAGAAAGAAAGAAAGAAAGAAAGAAAGAAAGAAAGAAAGAAAGAAAGAAAGAAAGAAAGATTCAACCCCTTACACTGCAGGCAGGTCAGCCTCCACCAATAGGGATTCAGGATTCTCAGGAGTTGCCTCCAAGTCACTGTTTCATCCAAGGTAAGAAGTGTGAAAGGGAGAGAGAGAAAGAGAAAGAGAGAGGAAACCATTCCAAAAAGGCAACAGACAGACAGACAGACAGACAGACAAAGAAAGAGAGACTCTCACACCCAAGACAAAGAGAGAGCAAGACCAGACCATAAGAACTGACATGTGCTAATTGCCCATCTAGAGAAAGGAAGCCCAAAACTACCAAGCTACTTGGAAATGAATACCTATAGATCAATCTTGCCTATTCTATACAAAGATGTATATATAACATGGTCATCTTCTTATTACAAACATAAGCACTTACATATCTACCTACTTTGTCCTTTTTACTCTTGGATGAGGATCTCGAGCACAAGAAGTCCCCACATCAACTGCTACTCAGATTAAGTGGCAGATGATGATCTACCCTTTGAGCTGGAACTTTCTCCATGGAATAAGGCACTCAGCCACTGTGACTCATTCCTCACAAACCTCCATGAGAGCTATAGAGCAGAATCTGCATTCTTGACCGAGCAAGCACTCTTGTATCCTATATGAGCTCCCAGCAGTTGTCTAGAAAAGGCTGGCACTTCCTTGACTACAAGACATGCTTAGACTGATCAGATGCGTCAATCCTTTTTCTTAGGAAGGCTGGGGCAAAGACAGCCTGGACAGCCTGAATCACCATATTACCTTAGGAAATTATCTTCTGTACCAGAGGCCAGGCCAGTTGTGGCAGATGGGCTGTCAGAGAAAACATCCACTAGAAGGTTGCCAGTGCTGGCAGGGGCACCAGATGCAGTCGCTGGTGTGGCTCGGAGACCTAACAAATCAGCAGATGGGGACGGCGTTGACTGCAAGGGATAGAAAACAGTAAGGGGCAAAAAATATACATGTTTTCATGATCCTAACTTATGAACTGAACTCAATTATTTATCTCTACCTTAGGAATAGAAATAAAGATCAGGTCTTGAGTTCTTTACTTCTGTGCTGTGTCAAGATAAAATATCTGCAGTTAAAGTATTCCCGGAAGTTGGGCTTCATATATATCAGTTTCATTACAGCTCTTTCCTCTGGGATTTGACGAGCCTGTTAAACTGCTTGCAAAAGTTTCATGCTTAGTTGACATGAAAGGCAAGGGGAAACAGTAAAAAGAATAAAAGTGCAAACTGGAGTTGAAATTCAGAGTTATCTGAAGTCTCAGATAACACAGCTGTTTGCTGTCTGCCCTCTGAGATATGAATTTAGTTTTTGGCCAAGACCAGGAGTAGAGGAGAATGCTGTTATTGGTGATACAATGAATTACATATGACAATCAAAGGAAATCTACTAACATTTCGTATCGTACCTACCGAAATGTTGGTGTCATTGAAGGAAATGATTAGAGCATGAAAAATCCTGCTTTATAATCTGACAAGGGTTGTAAGAGATTAGAATTTATAATTGTTATTTCCTGTCCTTTCTATTTTTTCTTCCCCTTCCCACAGACTTCCCACACAGCATCCTTTTCTTTCTAGGGAGCCTTTCAAGACCCACCCCCCCCACTCCCCATTTCCAGCCTTGTCCTTTTCCCTTGCACTCACAGCAGTGCTGGCTGAGGGCTCCATGCCTCCATTGATTTCAGAATTTGGATCCTTTTTGCCATCTTCTAACTCGCTGCCAGCCCCGGGACCCTTTTTTTTCTTCAGTTTTGCCAAAATGGAAGATTCACGTTCAGGGAACGGTGGCATCTCTTCCAGTACTGTAGCCTAAAGCAATAACGGTGAAAATTGGAAACAAGTACCAACATGCCCTGTCAGTCAACCTTGTAGCTATGGAAAAAGACTGGAACTCAGAGCTCTGCAAAATAAAAATAAAAATCCTAAAGACAACTCCGAGTCCCTGCGGAGTTGAGCGGCATATAAATACAAACAATAAATAAATAAATAAATAAATAAATAAATAAATAAATAAATAAATAAATAAATAAATAAATAAATAAATAAATAAATAAATAAATAAATAAATAAATAAATAAAACCACCTACTGCACATGGACTATCTGCTTTACTCCACTGGCCCTGTGCAGCCATCCACTTTCTCTATCATGTTTGCTCTCTGCAAGTCACCTGCCTGGAACTTCTCTAACGCAGAGTAAGTGTCTTGAAAGCTATAGGAGGTTCCCCATATCTCTTTTAGAGAACCCCTCTCCTCCCCAGCAGTATGATTTTGTACTTTTTAAACCCCCAAACATGGCAAATAGTTGCATTATGCTTTTCTGGGATGATATGTATTGGTTCTAGGCAACGCATTTCAATCCCAACTCTGCTCCTTAAAGGAAACAAATGAGCTAGAACTTTTAGTTCCCTTTCATTTGGAGACGTCACCGTAGCACACTCCTCAAAGGCCAGTATTCAACTGAAGTACCACCCTAGCCCACTCCACTTTCAGGTAAAAGGGTAAAAACTGGCTTGGACCAAGTACAAAAATACGAAACTTTGATCCATTCCACCAAAAAGAGAAGTTTCGTATTTTCTCTTTTCCAATGCTCTCTGAATCAACTTTTTAAGAAGGAAAAAGAAAGAATCTATTTTCCCTGAGAGGCAGGGCTATCAGAGCCCCCGTCTCAGTTCTTCCCTCACCAGGACATCGGTGCTGGCAATAGAACTGAGCTTGAGGTATTCAACGGCACGTTGCTGCAGTTCCACATCAGCATTGCGGATCTGGCTGTCTGAGCGCAGCACTTCCTGGATGGTGCCCTTTGTTTCAGGGAAGAGGTTTATGAATTTGATGTAGGTGGAGAGAAGTAGGGCCCGAGTGGAAACACTGCAGAGGTGGAATTTGGAGTGGAGAAGGTTGAATTGAACCAGAGGGCTGGTGGAGAAAGGAGAACAGGAGACAACACGAGTCAGAGCCCCTGAGATCTACAGGTGAGGAAATGTGAAGGAAAGATTCCCTCACAACATCAGAGAACAATGAGACAATCTCCTTAAATGCCCCATAATCAGTAAAACAGGAGAATGAGGTCGCCCTCCAGATGTGCTGAGGCTGCAACTTTTACAATTTTCTTTAGTCAGGCTGGTTGGGAATTCTGAATACTACAGTCCCAATTCAATCCCAGCATCTGCTTTACCCCACCTCCCTCATAGAAGCTTCTCTATCTCACCCCACACCACCCTACCCCCTACTCCAGGTCAAGCCATTTCCTCTCATATTACCTACCTGGAACGGGGATCCCCAGCAATGAGATTCCCAAATTCCCCAAGGATGTAGCCTCCAACTTTCACCATGTTCTCATGACAAGCAGGTGCCTGAAGAGCCTAAAAAAAGTAAAGCAAATACAGCGTATGGTGGGCAGTTAGGTAGATGCAACTTGAGAATAAGTTCCTATTTTTGTTTATTATGACATCATTGCTCTTAAAAAGAAGGACAGGTTGGATATTTTTTGAGCTCCTTTCCTAACCAATCCCATGAGATCAAAGGCTTAAACAGATTCAAGTTTTTTCCGACTCTTTTAGATTAACTGACAACCTTTGACATTCCAGAATCTGATATATTCAGCATCAAACATACTGCAAAACTATGTGTGTATGGGGTTCAATAGTTATACCCTCCAAGTTCAAAATATTGCCCCCTGACCTACTTCATAACACTTAATTTCATTCCCTCGCATCAATAAATATTTAGCATTTTGTAGACACTGAAGATGCTCAGTCGTCATTAAGCTGAAATCCCTTTTAGTGTCCTCTGAAGATATTTATTTCTTATCTATGGCTATATATGTTTGAACAATGAAATAAGAATGGAGAATCCATCTAGTTTTCATAGCCATATTCACATACTCATAAAAGGAGGGAAAAGAAAGCTCTCTCCTTGGAAGAAGGGATAGTCAGTGTCACAAGTGAAGACCACCCACCTCAAAGACTGTCTTGGCTGCATATCCTTGCACATCATCCCGGTTAATGACAATCTGGATGACACGGTACCACACCTCCTCACTCACATAGTCACCAGCAATGCGGATCAGATTGAGGATGGTATCCACATACCAACTATAGTCTACGGCGTATTTCTCAGCTAAGATGGCCACCTTCAGTACCTGACGGAAGAAAAAAAATATATATGGCTGCCAACTCCCAACTGGTCTGTCCTCTCCAGACCAGTTTACATGTTGAGGCAGGCCTTCATTATGCTTCTCTGCAATCTACTGAGATGAAAAGACCCAGGTTCCTCTTCCAGTTCCTCTTCCCAATGAGTTGGCAACCCGTACTCACAATCTCTTCACGAATTGAATAATCTGCTGTTTCCAGATAGCTAAGCATCTCCGAGACTATTTGCTTGGCATTTGTACGGTCACACATGGCATAGAGAAGGTCGGCAGCTCGCTGGCGCACGCTCACATCCCGTTCCGTCTGTGAAAAGAGATGGGCGGTTAAACAGAGACAAAACCTTTCACCTTCAGCATTAATTAAGAACCAATTACACCTCCAATTTAGCTTAAGCAGATACAAGTTGCAAAATGCATTAGGGAGACCAATGCAAAAGATTAGATATACAAGGAAGAATTAAAAGGATGTCATATTTAAAAGATACACCAGCCCTTTCAATTGGATTTCCCCTTTCTTCTTTTCTCCCTTTATCTCAGTTTTGTGGTCCATTACTCTCTGATTATTAAGCTAATAAGAATTCCCAAAATACATCAAAAGGAACAGAGGTTACGGCAATGCACTAATATTTAGTTCCTAAAATTTAGATACTGTACATTCTGTATATGAAACAAAATTTTCAGTAAGGAAGTAATTTTGGTCAGAAAGACTCAAGTAGTAGTTCTAGGACTCAGCCAGTGGCACTCACTATAGACTTAAATTTTTCTGTTAAGATTCTGTTTCTTCTACTACTTGTGCAAGCTGATTTCCAGTTACGTTTCTAGGTGAAATTAAAGGACCATTTATACTCAATAAGCTCTACATGTCTTGGCAGCCAAGTACTTGCAGGACTGCTTCTCTTATTGGAATAAATACTTCTGATACATTTTTCCCAGAAAAAGCTACTGGTAGTTCTCCTGTGAGGGGAAAGGGGGCTGTGTCCCCCCCCCCCTTTTAAAAGTTTTTTACACTACTGACTCTGGACTCCAATGAGCAATGAAACAGTCTAACTTTAGAAGTTAGAGCAGCTTAGTAATCTTGCCAAAGTTGGTTAAAATTGAATTCTTCAAAGTCATTTGGAGATTAACTAGAGAACGCTATCTCCAGTTAATGGGAAGTAATTTATAATTTATTTTAGTTTAGCAACTGTGGACATTTTAATTTTCATTATATATAAACTATGTGTTAACTTCTAGGAATCCTTGTAGATTACAACAGCAATATGTACATGTAATAAACAAGTGACAAATAAATGCATATAAGATTTAACTCCACATACATGTCCATTTTTTAAAAAACAGAGCCCATTGCCAATATTTTCAGGATTTGTCTAACTTCTTTTCAAACTTTAGAAAGATGCAAACTATAGAAAGATACTAAAGCCTAAAAACAGTAAATTTATTATTGGATCTTTGACAGGCTTTTGACATTTCATCAATGTTATTGAAGTAATTAAAGTGGCAATGATAATCCTAGAAAGCTGCTTCCCAAAACAATCAAATAGATCAATAAAAAGTACAAACTTTAGGTTTCTAAATCTAAATGCCATATTTGACAAAATGACTATAAATTCTACATAACCTTGAGTATTTCCTTCTGACTTCAATTGAGTTCTTTCCTAGGTTTCTTCCCAATGCTGTACAGCAGAGGTGAGCAAGCTTTGGGCCACATTTTTTTAATGTACATATATATTTTTCCCTCTAAGGGCCACAGAGCTCATTTCCCTTTGATGCAATAAAATCACTGGGAGTACATGAGAATTTTCAGCTCATTTTTGAAAGTAGGGCTGAGATGGCTTGGAGGAGTATTAAAGAACAGATGCATTTTTACCTATTATTTGCTGAGAAAAAAGCTAAAAATTGAATGACTTAAAATTCTACCATTGAATTTTAGTAGTACAATCTTGCCCCCCCCCCCCAAGTTGGAGGCTGGGGTGCCTTATGCAATACATGATTCACAGTTTGTTCCTTCCTGTAATTTTAGGATGGAGAGGCAACCTCTTTTAATCTTGCCTCCCATCAACTGGGGACGAGGGGCTAAGATTGTGATATATACTATAAATGTTTCATTCACTGTTAACAGAAATTACATTTGTTAGTGGAGAAGTTACTGAGGATCTTTCTTTGGAAAATGGCTGTGTGACTGAGCTTGCATTCTCCCTCACTATCTGGAAACAGAATTGAGAAATTTGGGAAAGTCACTCTCACTCAGTCTTACACCCTCACTCCCCATAAAAGTCACTTTTCTCTGCATATACCATTACAGAGTCTGACCTTTAGAGCATTGATGACTGTTTCAATGTGGGTCTTGACAGCTTCATGTGAGAATTCAGAGCTGGCTAGGGTACACATGCTCTCCAAGGCTAGGTATCTAAGGTTGGTCTCTCGATGCTGCAAGAACTGGCCTAGTTGATTGCATGCACGCACCAGCAGGTTGGGTTCACTGCAGAACAGGAAGTGAGGGTTAATTCCAGAGTAGGAGCAGCAGGGAGTACTCTGTACATAGCTCAGCCTGACTATGATTCTCTCAACTTTTCCGGTGTTCCAGCTATCCATCTCATTCTACAAAACCACTCTTTCTTCTTTTTATTTCATTTTCATGATTCTATTTGTTTCTCTGGCTCTGCCGACACTTAATAGAAAATCCTGAAAGTCACACAACATCCCCCCCCCCCCGAGATTTTGATCAATCAAAGCAATACTGAAGAATTTTGGGTCTGTGGGCCAAAGAGAGACTATATTGTTTCTGTTTAGCCTACTGGTGTCTACGCCAGATCTTGTTCCTTCTCCACAAATTGGGAAAACTCAAAATTGATCAGACCTTTTAACCTGCTTTCTTGTAATAATTAATTGAAATCAAATTGTTTTTATAAAAAAGATCTTCTGAGTTGAGGAGAATTTAGGACGATTCTTTTGGCTAACTCTCCTGGGGGAGGGTAACACTGCAGCAGCCGCAAAAGATTGACTGAGACCCAAGGGGCTGGCACAAAGTAATGTTTGTTGCAAAGACACATAGCCTCAACTCCCCATCCCACTGCAACTTAGTTTTCAAAAAGTCTCCAATAGTACCAATGTATCAACAGTATCAATGGAGGGTTTTTAAAAAGTTAGCTGTGCAACAAGATGAGCATTTCTGAGGAGAAGCAGAGTATTATGGGGAACAGGGTGTGAATGCAGCTCTGGAGGTGCATGGTTGAGAGCACACCTCCAAAAGAGATTATCATTGCCAATGTAGATGCCCTTGAAAGAGAATGCATTTCCCAGCTCCAATCTAATAGACTTTTAGTTAAAAAAAAAACACCCCAAAACAAAGTTAGATGCTTGCCTGTCATAGTGGATGATGAGACTGATGGCTTCAAAAAGGATAGCATTCTTGGCATTGGAGTGCTGGACTTTCTTGGACTTGGGGGGTTCCTGAGCCTTGTTGAGGATAGTCTCCAAGCATTCAACCAGGCGTCCTTTCACTGCTGCATCTTCTGCAGAGAAAACAAAGTATGGAGTCAAAGAGTAGCAACTTTGGAAGGAAGCCAGTTAGCTTAACAAGTAGGAATCCTAGTCCCTATAAGTCATTCATCAGTCTCCCCCACCCACCCAGGAAGATCTATATTTCATTCCAATTTCTCACAACTTTAGGACCATCCATTCTCTGTTGTTCTGAAAGGCTCCATAAGGGAATGCAACAAAATCTCAGTGTTTTGGGGATGCTACAAAAATTACAGGTATTATCAGGATCTCTTCCTTCAATGATCAAATGCAGAGGGGGAGGACAATAGGAAGGGCGTGGGCATAATGATTGTGCAGGCTTTTTAATAGAGGAGGAAAAAGGGACTTCCTTAGGCCTAGGAAAAAAGTGATGAGGAGAAGCTAACTTTTATTTATTAAATTCATATCCCATCTATTTGCCAAAAATGCATTCAAAGCAGTCAATTATCCTGAATTATAAATAAAAATTGTTGTGATGAAGAGGTAAAACAGATTAATAATAAAAGGATGTGTTGCTTCTATGCCTTTTACTAAGGAGAGAACTGTAAATCGGCAAGAAGTTCTGGCAACTATTCTACAGCACAGGAAGCTGGCATATTCCAGTATTATCTTTAACTTTATTGAGCATGTTTGTTACCTGGGGGAGGGTAACACTGCAGCAGCCGCAGAAGCTTGACTGAGAGCCAAGGGGCCGGCACAAAGTAATAGGTGTAGTCCTGGAGGTCTGTGGAGGCTGAAGAGACAATCTGAAAGGAGAGCATACAAGCAGGGCAGCCCAGAGAGCCGGTCAGAATCTCCACATCTGGTCTATCAAAACAATCATATTCCCCAATAATCTCTGTGCCATTAACACAAAAGTTCATGGTTTGCAACTCCCTGAGTAAAATTATCTATGTCACAAGACTCGGGGGCAAACTGTAGGACGATAAATGGCCCTTATACCTCTACTCCCAATTTAAGCCCCCAAATTCCCAAGCTACTATTATGGTCAGAAAAGAAGACAGCCATGTCATTCAGCAAAAGAACAAAGAACTGTGTGCTTAGATATGTCAGGAAGAAGTTGGAGAACACCAAACTAAATCTATCAATATGCACTATTGCTCTATCATTATATTGTATTTTGTCCGAATAAATATTGCATATTTATATTTATCACCATGTGAACAATTTGCACAATCTTAACAAAAGAGCAGGAGGGAATGGAGGAAGCTATCAGCCAGGAAGAGAAGCTTCCATTAAAGGCAAAAGTTTATGGGAGAAACTCCAGAAAATCCTCCTTCACATCCTATAGGCAACTCTCCATGTTCTCAATCTGCTACTCTGCTCTCAACTGGATATTTGTTCCAAAGCAGGCAAGCTCATAGCTCTGTAGAAGGAAGTGATTAAGACTCCATATCAAAGACCTCCTTCTTTTGTCCCTCCACCATCCGAAGCCATTTATCACATCCACCACTAGGATGCTGTCCTCTCTGTCGTCCACCCAAGTTACTCCTCCTTGCCCTCTTTTGGGTGTCTAAGCTCAACTTCTGTATCAGACAATCCACCCCCAACAAATAATAGAATGCACAATGGGGAAAAAGAACAGTCACTATATTTTCTTTGGAGAATTAAGATGTTGCAGCTTCATGCCCAGATTCCTTAATTAGTCACACAGGAGCATGCCAGGTGTTGTTGTTTCCACGTTTTATTAAATATCCTGGTCATTCTGATTTATCTTAAAATGCTATTATTACATCAATCCGACTCCATCTGTCTACAGTCATATTATTCAGTAATCTCCACATGACACTATAGACTTGCTTCTAAACCTCCTTAATATTTTAGACATTCCAGAATATTTATGTAATATTCATTTCCTTTCTTTTGTATCTTATTTTAGTTAACTGTGATTTCTGTATTCTCCTGCTGATCTATGACCAAATAAAGAATTGTTTGTTAATTAGTCACAATGGATTCCAAGATCATTACGGTTTCCCAACAAACACAAATTCTATCACAAATGTCTTTGGAGATTCTCAGTCATCTAGATCATGGTTGTCCTAAAGGTGCTTTTCCAAAAGACAACCGGGCTTTCTTGCTTTTTTTCCTTGAAAATGTTTTGCTTCTCATCCAAGAAGCTTCTTCAGTTCTAACTGAATGGTAGAGAATGGAAGGATTTATATTTTTGTGCAGTCATCTGGTCGCTGGCACTCCGAGTGTCAGTTGTTAGCTCTCTGAGAATTTTTGAGGCCACTTGGGAGTTTATCTGTATCCTCCGAGTCACCTGGATCAGAACATTATGGGGTCCCGCATTGTGGCCAATCTCTATATGAAAGAAGTAGAAACAAAAGCCCTAACCCCCTTTTAAGAATTCTACCCATTCACTGGTATAGATATGTGGATGATACTTGGGTTAAGATTAAAACAAAGAAAGTGGAAGCCTTCACCAAATGCATCAACACTGTGGACAGGAACAATAAGTTCACCATACTTGGAGAAGGAGGCTCTACTCACGGTCACTCATGCCCTTGTCACCTCCCGATTGGACTACTGCAATGCACTCTACATGGGGCTACCCTTGAAGAGTATTCGGAGACTTCAACTGGTGCAAAATGCGGCTGCGTGTGCTGTGGTGGGTGTCTCAAGATACACCCACATAACACCTATACTCCGCCAGCTGCACTGGCTGCCCATTGGTCTCCGGGTACAATTCAAGGTGTTGATTATCATCTTTAAAGCCCTACATGGCTTAGGACCAGGTTATCTTCGGGACCGCATCCTGCCTCATACTTCCCTTCGACCAGTTAGGTCCCACAGAGTGGTCCTCCAGCAGGTCCCGTCAGCCAAACAATGCCGACTGGCGGGGCCTAGGGGGAGGGCCTTCTCTGTGGGGGGCCCTGCTCTCTGGAACCAACTTCCCCCAGAGATCCGAATCATCCCCACCTTACTGGCCTTCCGAAAAGCCATTAAGACATGGCTCTTCCTGCAGGCGGAGTGATTTTGAAACAACCTCCCATCTGCCATCTCCCCCATGTATGTATGATGTTATATGTCTTTTTTAAATTGCTTTAAAGTGTTTTTAATGATTTGTTTGTTGTTCTCTAAAATGTTGTACGCCGCCCTGAGTCCTGAGGGAGTAGGGTGGCATAAAAGAACCTCAAATAAATAAATAAATAAAATATGGAAAGATGTCAAGGAAAACAGTCTGGCCTTCCTGGACTGTGCAGTACATACCGTATATACTCGAGTATAGGCCGACCCGAATATAAGCCGAGGCACCTAATTTTACCACAAAAAACTGGAAAAGTTATTGACTCGAGTATAAGCCTAGGGTGGGAAATGCAGCAGCTACCGGTAAATTTATTTATTTATTTATTTATTTATTTAGGTCTGTCTGTCTGTCTGTCTGTCTGTCTGTCTGTCTGTCTGTCTGTCTGTCTGTCTGTCTATCTATCATCTATCTATCATCTATCTATCATCTATCTATTTATCTATCTATCTATCTATCTATCTATCTATCATCTATCTATCTATCTATCTATCTATCTATCTATCTATCTATCTATCTATCTATCATCTATCTATCTATCTGAATTTAAAAGTTTCTATATATCTCCCAGTACAGAAGGGCTAGCAGGGGCTGCGAGCAGGCGCGGTGAGATCATGCAGCCCGGGCTCCTCTCCTCGGCGTCGTGACAGTTGTGGCAGTCACTGACGCCTGGCAGGCTGGAAGGCTCGAGGCTCCGGGAGGCGGCTGGCTGGGTTCGGAGTTCGTCCCGAAAGGTGGAGGGACCCGGAAGCCTTCGGCGGCGGCGGCGCAGCAAGCGCGGCCCAGCTGGAGGGCGGGGGAATCCTCTCCGCCCTCCTGTGACGCAGCCGGCTGGAGTTGGTCGGTGCGCGTGCGCGCGAGCTCTTCCGGGCTAGTCGGAGGGCGGGGAAGCTCTCAGCCCTCCGTGACGCGTTGGCCTCTCTTCTGCGCCTGCGCGCGCTCCGCGAGGCAGCTGGGGATCGGGGAAGCCTCCGCCGATGCACTGATGATGTGGACATCACCGGGCAGCAGCGCGCATGCATGGGCGGATTCCCGCCGACCAGGTGATTCCCCGACTCTCTCCCGCGCCCGTCCCCGGTCCACGTGAGCGCCGCCGGCTCGGATGGGGCAGTTCGCGTTGGTTCCGCGCTATCAGCCCCCGCCCCCTCCTCACCCATCCCTTCCTCCTCAAAATTTTTTCACTGACTCAAGTATAAGCCGAGGCGGCTTTTTTCAGCCCAAAAAGTGGGCTGAAAAACTCGGCTTATACTCGAGTATATACGGTACTAAGGAAGACTGAAGCCTTACAGAAGTTTACAGAAAACGCACACACACAGATCAATATTTACATTTTGATTCTCACCATCCACTGGAGTACAAACTGGGATTGAGTAGAACCCTACACCATCAAGCTGAAGGTTTGCCTACCATCAAAAAGGGAAAAGAAAAATAACAAAAATACATCAAGGAAGCCCTCAGAACTTGTGGCTATCCCAACTGGGCTTTCACCAAAGCTACTAAAAGATCCAGTAGGAGCTCCTGTATAACAGACAAAGAAGAGAACATCAATCGGAACAATGTTGCTATTCCATATGTTGCAGGAATATTTGAAAAGCTCAGAAGGATTTTCAACCAATATAACATACGTGCACACTTTAAACCAAGAATACACTAAGAAGCTTTACCCCAAGTATAAAACACCCAGACACAAACTGAACAAGGTAAATGCAGTGCAATGCAGTGAGACATATGCAAATCTGTACATTAGGGAAATAAAACAACCACTTTATAAATACATGGCACGACACAGAAGAACAAACCCATCAGAATAGGATTTGTCAATCCATCTACATCTGAAAGACAAAGTCCATTCTTTTGAAGACAGCAAAGTTCCAGACAGAGAGGACCACTGGTTTGAAAGGGATGTCAAAGAGGCCATCTATGTTAAGCACTTTCTCAAAGTGGGGAAGGGATACGACACCACCTATCTCCTGTTTCCACTCCTTTCAGTAATCCCAAGAAATTCCACACCATTTGCATTTTGAATCAGGTGCCTCTGAGGATACAGATAAAGCCCCAAGTGGCCTCAACAACTTTCAGAGACCTAACAACTGACCTTTAGAGTGCTAACGACCAGATAACTGCAAAGAATATAAATCCATCCATTCCCCACCATTGAGGTAGAACTGAACTGGATGATAAGTGAAATGTTTTCAAGGAAAAAAACCAAGAAAGTCCAGTTGTCTTTTGGAAAAGTACCTTTGGGTGTACCACAAATGTTTTTAAAAAAATGCTGAAACAAAACATGGCAGTGCAATAATATTAAGCAAAGAGATGGATTCTTGGCTCTCCTTTCTTCACTCACCCTGCTGAGCCTGGATACGGCCAGAGAGACACATGTCTTGAAGTCATCGGGATTTTTTTTGCAGAGGCAAGCAATGAGGCTGACAGCAGCTGTGACCACACCCTGTATTGTGAGGAGGTGTAGGGAGAAAGATGGAAAACTCAGACCACTTCTATAAGAACTGCAACAAGCAAGCAATGAAGAAACTGGCAGTAAAAATCACAGATTGTGGTCATGTAATATCTTGCTTAATGATCACAGGTGAATTGCTTAATCACTGTGAAGGAAGTGAAGTAACTCCAGCAGAATCACATGATTTTCGCTTAGTGATCTATTGCTAAGTGAAGGAGTTGCCAGGAGCAATTGTGACCATTATGTGAGGACTATCAGGTAGGATAGAAATGATGATAGCTGATGGCCAAAACATCTGAAAGGTACCAAGTTGGAAGAAGGTCAATATAAAAGTACTCATAACTTCTGTTCTTATTAATTTATTCTCATTAAACCATTTTTGTAACCATAACATATGGTTTGCCATACTGTACATTAATTAAATAAACTTGATATTTGAAATACAATGAATCACAAAACTAGGAACAAGATTAACATTAATTAAACTTCATTGGTTGCACTTAGTTTCACATACAGTATATGGTATGAATACACCTCTTTTAATAGCTTGGTACCTGGATTTAAGGGAGTAAGAACTGAATGTTGAGGGGACTCTACTATATGATAATAAATTGGGAGGATGACAAATGTTTTCATATCCAAACAATGGAACTCAAAAGGGACAACATACCATGTGCTGGTCATTCAGAAGATGTACCACACGTGATGTCCACTCTCCCATGGGCACCAAATCAGGTGAAGTTTTGTAGAGGCGCAACAGGCAGAGAGCAGCACTCTGCTTCACACTGTCCATAGTATCACTGAGGTGTAATAAAGACAAACGAGTTAGATAGTTGATATTTTATTAGAGGAATGATTACCGTATTTTTCGGAGTATAAGACGCACCGGAGTATAAGACGCACCTTAGTTTTTGGGGAGGAAAATAGGGGAAAACAATCTGCCTACCAGGTATTCATCTGGCTAGCGTCCTTAGTCTGGTCACTTTCAGCACATTATTTTATCCCCTGGTTAGGACTTAAAAAAACCTTCTTCTGAGAGAGTAACAATGAAAGAGCATGCAAGCCAGTAAGAGCTGAGAAGATCGTTAGCACCTAGTTAGAGCTAGAAAAAAACTTATTCAGAGCAAGTAGAGCAATGAAAAAAACCCTGCAAAGACTTAGGGCTAGAAAAATCTTCTTCTGAGAGAATAACAATGAATGAGCTGCAAGCCAGTAAGAGCTGGGAAGATAGTTAGCACCTGGTTAGGGCTAGAAAAAAACTTATTCGGAGCAGCTTCAGCACATTATTTTATCCCCTGGTTAGGACTTAAAAAAAACCTTCTTCTGAGAGAATAACAATGAAAGAGCCTGCAAGCTGGGAAGAGCTGGGAAGATAGTTAGCCCCTGATTAGGGCTAGAAAAAAACTTATTCGGAGCAAGTAGAGCAATGAAAAAAAATTCTGCAAAGACTTAGGGTTGGAAAAACATTCTTTGGAGAGAGTAACAATGAAAAAGCCTACAAGGTAAGAGCTGGGAAGATCTGTTAGCACCTAGTTAGGGCTGGGGAAAAAAGCTACATTCGAAGTATAAGACGCACCCAAATTTTCAGCCACTTTTAGGGAGGAAAAAGGTGCGTCTTATACTCCGAAAAATACGGTATGTTTTGCTAATGGGAAGTTTTAGGTTCAATCTTTGACATTACCAGATAAAAGGATCAGACAGCTGATAACAGAGAAAATATTTGTTGCTTAAGGTATTGGAGAACCTCTTGTAGTCTTCCCCAATTTGAAGTATGAGCAATTGAGACCCTTCAGATATTGCCGAGCCACCAATTCCCAAAAGTTTCCATTGAGAGACACTTGGTGTTGTACTACCTCCAGATATTACAGAACATTGCTAAAATCTGCCCAAACCTAGGCCCTTTGGGTATATTCAAGGCTACAATTCTGGGAATTTTCACTATTCTTTTTGGATGGAAATTCTGGGGATTTTAGCTTCAATGAAACTGGAGGGTCTAGGGTGGAATCAGAATGGTGTAAATAATACCATGCTGGTGAGTAACATAATCTGTTATAAATTATCTTCTGATATATATAAATGCCATAATGAAAACTACCCATCTTACTCCATATAGTCAGTCCTTCCTGTATTGACTCTATCTTACCCAGCCACCAGGATTCGGGGGATTTCGGAAGCAAAGGCCTCTGCCATCTCACGGCTGCCAACATTGGCAATGCAATGTAGGGCTAGGCACATGAAGGTGGGATTGCGACTTGCCAGGTCATTCTTGATAGCATTGTTGATGAGACGGATCAGCTCACTGTTGGAGTTTACCAGCACTGAAATGAACAGGTAGCCCTAGAGGAGTAGATACAGAAGGCACAGAAAGAACAAAGGATAAATTAAGCACTGTAGGGCAACCAGAGGCATACCTTTATTACAGGGATCAATCAATGGTCCTCAAGAAAATCAATGGTCCTCCAAGTCTTGAGGCACTACAAATGTCAGCAGGCCTAGCCAGCATAGCAGGCCTAGCCAGCATAGCATAACCATGACGGGTGGTTACTGACCTTGAGCCAGACATCCTGGAATGTGAAGTCAAATGGACCTTAGGAAATCTGAGCAACCACAAAGCTAGTGGAGGTGACAGTATTCCAGCTGAGTTATTCAAAATCTTAAGACAATGCAATAAAAGTGCTACACTCAATTTGCCAGCAAATTTGGAAAACTCAACAGTGGCCACAGGATTGGAAAAGGTCAGTTTACATTCCAATTCCAAAATAGGGCAATGCCAAAAAATGTTCAAACTACCGCACCATTGCACTCATTTCACATGCTAGTAAAGTTATACTCAAAATCCTACAAGCTAGGCTCCAGCAGTATGTGGATCAAGAACTACCAGAAGTACAGGCAGGATTTCGAAGAGGCAGAGGAACTAGAGATCAAATTGCCAACATACGCTGGATAATGGAGAAAAGTTCCAGAAAAATATCTACTTCTGCTTCATTGACTATGCTAAAACCTTTGATTGTGTGGATCACAACAAATTGTGGCAAGTTCTTAAAGAGATGGGAGTACCAGACCATCTTATTTGTCTCTTGAGAAACCTATATGCGAGTCAAGAAGCAACAGTGAGAACTGGACACAGAACCACTGATTGGTTCAAAATTGGGAAAGGAGTTCGGCAAGGCTGTATACTGTCGCCCTGCCTATTTAACTTATATGCAGAGCACATCATGAGAAAGGCAGGGCTAAATGAATCACAAATTGGAATTAAGATTGCCAGGAGAAATATCAACAACCTCAGATATGCAGATGATACCACTCTAATGGCAGAAAGTGAAGAGGAACTAAAGAGCCTCTTGATGCAGGTAAAGAAGGAAAGTGCAAACGTTGGCTTGAAACTCAACATTAAGAAAACTAAGATCATGGCATTTGACCCTCTCAATTCCTGGCAAATAGATGGGGAAGAAATGGAGGTAGTGACAGATTTTATTTTCCTGGGCTCCAAGATCACCGCAGATGGGGACTACAGCCAAGAAATTAAAAGATGCTTGCTCCTGGGGAGGAAAGCTATGGCAAATATAGACAGCATACTAAAAAGCAGAGACATCACCCTGCCAACAAAAGTGTGTATAGTCAAGACTATGGTTTTCCCTGTTGCAATGTATGGCTGTGAAAGTTGAACCATAAGAAAGGCTGAGCGCCAAAGAATTGAGGCCTTTGAACTATGGTGCTGGAGAAGACTCCTGCGAGTCCCTTGGACTGCAAGGCGATCCAACCGGTCAGTCCTTGAAGAGATCAACCTTGACTGCTCTTTAGAAGACCAGATCCTGAACATGAAACTCAAATACTTTGACCACCTAATGAGAAGAAAAGACTCACTGGAGAAGAGCCTAATGCTGGGAAAGATTGAGGGCAAAAGAAGAAGGACTCCGGGGGATGGTAGAGGACAGGAAGGCCTGGAGGAACGATGTCCATGGGGTCATGATGGGTTGGACATGACTTCGCAACTAACAACAACATATGCAGCAACTATGTTTTGTTTACTTCGATTTAAAGCATAGCACGCTGCATGAACTCAGCCATTTGACTACATTCCTGGAGCTAGCATGGTGTATAGTTAGAAGGTCAGACTAGATTTAGTAGAACCCAGGCTGATCTTGTGCCAATTATCCTTTCTTCTTCAACCTGAAAGGTTTGTTGTGGGGATTAAATAAATCTGAGCATAACAATATTGGAGAGTGAACAGGATAATCTATATATAATATATAATTCAGAATCAGAATCTTCCACATACAGATTTGTTAATAGCCTTTTCTCTCCACTGAAATCTATCAGGAACACTAATGTCATTTACTTTTGGGCTTACTCACAATTTGTTTTTCTGTATATTTGTTGGAGCTGAGCAAGTTGACTGCCTCCATGTGCCCAAAGTCGATGTCATGGCCCAACAGGAAGATGAAAAGCAGCTTGCAGACATATTTCTTCTTGCTGTAACCATCCAAGGCTTTATCTCCTGAGAGGGGAGAGTGACAGGTGGGGAGTGGGGCAGGAAGGTCACTTGCCCTGCTGGAAGGAGGGAGGCATCTGCAAGGCAACTTGGAGGGGAAAAGGACAGCTACAACAGCACCTTGACCTTCTATTACAAGCACTCAGAAAGCCATTTTGTCAGCAGGAGTCAAGGTCACAGGTAATATCTTCCTGTTTTCCTTTTTGTGTGCCCAGATTTCCTGATAGATTACTTTTCTCTATTAGTCTTCTGGAGACCCAGTTTGAAGGAGGCTGGTGTAAGCCACATAATATTCTATTCTGATTCTCCACCTTTAGATTGGAATGCCAAGATAGGGAAAGCTCTAGTTCATCAAATACCTCAATGGAATAAATGAAGCCGCCAATGGGTTTAGAAATTCTGTTTACCACAGAAGTCACATTGGGGAACAGCAAAGGCCTTGATTAACACTTCCCATCAATTCTCAGCTACTCTGATCAATGAAGCAGAGAAGAACACAGAGTTCTCTTTTTCTCCATTCACATACATTCTGATGGGAAAAAATGTGCTTGCTTCTATCTATAGACATCAGTGAATGCATTCATATGGGTACACACCAATGAGAAAATAATATTATTTGAAAGTATTATAAAACACAGTTCTGCTGCAATCTACAGACCAATTTTGGACAGCAACTGGATTTTTCATACTCTCAACCTCCAATGATGATTGAAAGATTTACAGTAGAAAAAAATGAATGTACTATCATTTGAACTTTGGGGCAAGAAATCATTATTGTTTTTTTGTTATGACTGTCTAATACTTAGTACTTAGTAGTACTTTTTTTCCTGCAATTTTGACAGTTGTCATGAATGTTTTTATCTGTGGATATAGGAAAGGTTGGCATTCATAACACTGGAAAGTGGAAGCATTGGGGATCAAAGGCAACCTAGAAAAATGACAGCCAGATGTTCTTTCTTGGAAATGATTTAGATGCTAAATGGGTTAAGAACTTTGGATATAATATACTGATGAAACAATAGGAAAATATGTGGCTGAAAGGATTGAGTTTTACATTATGCTATGATTTAAAAGGCAATTTTTATGATGTAGCATTGGTTCCACACTCCAGAAAAAATATCCAGAATGTATGAAAGTACTTCAAACCTGTGTTGAAAATGTGGAAAACATGAGAGATCAATTTATCCTGCCTGATGGACTTGTAAAAAAGGCAGAAATTGTTGAATTTAAAGACACATAGTGAATTATACCCACAATGGGGGAATGGCTGGTGAAGATGACAAAATTAGCACAGATGGCAAAAGTTAACTTGTCTGATAAAAGAAAGGGCAATAACCACATTTATTAGTGACTGGAAACCCCTCGTAAGCTTTTTACTGCAAAAAGAAAAAAATGAACTTATAATTTATGAGTTTGATGATTTAGAAGGTATAGATTATGTAATGAAGGAGATCATATCATAGCCTTAGAAAAGAGAGGATAAAATATAAATGTACTTGTTACTGTGGTAGAATCTGATGCTGAATTAAGAGATGGGGGAGTAAAGGGAATTATTAGCCTTGAATCAATGCTATGTAGGATCCCCCTAATTTCTTCTTGGCATTTATGCTTTAGTTTGGCAAGATTTTGTATAAGGGCAAGCATATAATAAAAAAAAAACCGCTTTGATCTTTTACACATGTTGCTCTTGGCTTTCCACGCCTGAAGTAATTGCTGTTAATAAGATCAGAAGATGCTTCTTTATAACTTTTTCCTTTCTCTTTTGTTTCTCTTTATTTCTTTGCATCCTTTCTTTCACTATTATTTTTCTTTTTTAATAATGTTTATGAAAATAATGTTTATATATAAGAAATAGATTCAAAGAAAAAAAAGCTATAGTAAATGTGTAAAAACAAAAAGGAAAAGAAAGTAAAAGTAGAGACCAAAAAGAGATAGAAAAAAGAAAAATAAAAGAACAGAAGAGAAACATGAAAAAAATACAAAGAAGTGGTTTCTGATTTTACACCTGGCAGTTATTGATACAATTGAACATATTTCTCTAGATTACATTATAATCCCCTTCTTCCTATAACTTGTTCTTTTTAATCATCAAAACGGTAAGTTACAAAATCATTTTATTTTTTATACAGAGTTGATAAGAGATTTCCAGTCACTGATGTATGTCAATATAATAACAACTTCTTTCTTTAATAATTTCTTTAATTAAAAAGTTAAGTTTGGTTATCTCAGCCAGTTTTGTGAATTTTAGCAACCAGTGTTCCACAGAGGGAAATGTTGAATCTTTCCATATTTATGTATATAATAATGTTGCAGCAATGTTACATATTGAAATAGACTCTCAGGAAGTTTTTTTAAGTATGCATTAATTGGCCCTAAAATTCAAAATTCTGTCTTCTACTGAATATTAATCTTTAAAATTCTATGTATCAACATGTGTATTTGAATCCAAAATTTTAGCTTTTTATATACCTACCCACCACGACAGAATGTTCCTTCATGTTGTTCATATGTCCAATATACATTTGGAATGCCTTTATACATTCTAGGTAATGTTGCTAGAATTAGGTATAACCATTCCATATATGTTATTAAATTTTCACTTTTTAAAAAAGAATAACGATAACACAGTTATGATCAGTTTGAGAGAAGAAGAAGATTTGCAGAGAGGGACTACATAAACCAGGAATTGAAATCTCTCTCTCTCTCTCTCTCTCTCTCTCTCTCTCTCTCTCTCTCTCTCTCTAATAATCATAGCATGTGCAAGATGTTATAAAATGTGTGTCACCATTTTGACATCATTGCCGTTTATTACAGTCAATACCACCTAAAACCGTGTATTTTCGACTTTATTTCATTGTTCCAGCTGGAACAGGTTAGCTTTTCAGCATTTCAACCTTGAGCCCCACAGACATGCTACACACAGTTGCTTTCTACGAAGCATCAGTGACATGTATAATAGAAGATAGATGATAATGCTTAAACCAGCCTGAAAAGTGCTAGAGAGGAGCCTGGTTGTCAAGGGAGAGAGAGAACAAAAACAGGAGACAGTGAGTAAACTGGACTGAGTCACTGATAAAACTGCTGCAGGGATTTGTGGTGAGAAAAAAGCTGGATTATACTGCAAAATATCAAAAGAAAGAAGGGGAGAAGGAGAAAAAATACAGTGCAAGAACTCACCCTTAAATTTAGATCGGATATTGGCCAACTCCTTGTTAATTCGTTTAATTTCAGCCTCTTTACTCTTACCTGGAAATGAGAAACAAGGAATAAAACACGGATAATACCCAACCTCCATACACAATCATCTGGGTATCTGCCTAGTTGCTGATTGCATGAGACAACTAAAATAAATATGATGAAGAAAGGGGTCAGATACATATCTGTAAATGTCAACAGATAATGACAAATTGCCACATATGCTTCTTGAATAAAACAGCATGAAAAAGCAAAACTTTCCCCAGCCTATTCTCCTCTAAATGAGTTGGTCTATAATTCCAGAATTCATAGCCAGAAGCACTTCCCACATATCTGGAAATACCATCTCAGAGATGGCTGCTGTATACTAAAACCCAAGAGCTATAGGGTCAAACAGGGGGCTCAGTTTTTTAATCAGAACAGAAGGAGGCAGTCTGCATTATTGTACTGTTTTTCTTCAATCAAAATACATTCTTCTCAAGCCACTGTTCAGCAATAGCTAGTGAAAAGGTATCTAGGTGAAAGGAATGGTATAATTTGCTTCTGGTACTAATTCAAGGTGCTGGTGTCTATTCACACAAACATTTACAGATGTTTGTGACAGTGCGTGCAGGAATCTTTTTCCATATATTCCAACTTATCATGCTCAAAAGCCCTGCTCCAGTGCCATGCTGTTCTGCAATTAGCACATGCCCACTGCAGTGATTCCAGTGAATCCTAGCAGTTGTTCCAGGGCTATGGATGGCTCCCAAGTAGTCAGGCCTGGTACCTACTATTCTTCTGGCCCAAGGCAAAGATATTTTAATTCTTTTTCATACATGTGATTCATATTTGAAATGTTATACTGCAACACTTTCATAAGCAGTCTTTATCTGATGTCCATACTGCTTTGTTTTTAGGTTGTACATTTTTCATCACTTTATTTGTTTTCATAATAATTTTTAGAGTGTGGTAAGTTGCTGTGGAAAAATTACAGCGGCACAAAAGGATAATAAATAAATAATAAAATTCAGAGAAAAGTCTTAGTGTGACCATACCCTAGGACTGTTTTGCAATTAAAGCATTTTTCCCCAGTTGTGGATTTTCTATATCTTAGAATCCCTTGGTATTTTCTGAGGTGATAAGCCCCAGACATCAGTACAACAGAGCAATGGATAATGCACCCATTCTCGGATGGTTGCAAAAACCATTGCAACATTGCTATGTAAGACAGAGAAAACAGGTCTACATCTAGCAAACCTGGAGAGTAAATGCTCACAGGAGGTTAAGGGAACATTTGCCCTAACAGGCAGAAAGTGTTCACAATTAAGTTAGCTCAGCAGGATCAGGGCTGAAATAAATAAATAGATTTGTATGCATAAATGCTCCTAGGATGGAGCTGCTTTGTACATGAGGCATAGTGGCTGTGGGACATGAGGAAAAAAGTGATTCCTTATCCAGGATTTAAACCATTAAGTAGAAATAAAGATGACGTTATAGGAAGAGAAAGTTAGCTACTTGATTCAGAGAAATTGACTGTAGGCGGCCACATCTGTATTCTTGTTTTAAGTTAAAAAGTACAATATTAATAAACCCAGATGCCAGTAGAGACTGGTAACAATTTCATTCATCAATAATAGAGTATATCATCCTTTGGATTTTATTTAAATGGACGTAGAAGAAAATTAAATTGCTAAATTCTGCAATGGAAGTAAAGGACTTTGAGTCCTTTGCTTTAAATAGTCTAGCAATATCTTTTCTGTTAAATTAGGATTGCCATATCTTCCCTTCCCATTTCTTCTGTTAGGTTCCCTTATTTAACACCATGCAACTAACAGGTACAGCACAATCTGTTTAATAGTGGGAAAAGCTGTGCTAAAATAAGTGAAGGATGCAAATGAGAGGGAATATTATTTGATTTGAGATGTCTCAAATTCCTTCAGAAGAGATAAATAATAATTTAAGAAACATAATTAAAGTAGATCCATCCGCCTCTAAGTGTGAAACAACGTACTAGTACATTTAGCCCATTCATTCTTCTCTCAATGAAAGCAAAAAAAAAAAAAAAACCACCTCAAAAGGTTACTCCTTGGGTTTTCAGTCACAGAATTATGTCCTAAAATGTCAATTCAAACCAGAAATAAACTTTCTTTAAATCATAATTTAACAATGAATTAACCACTCATACAAAGGACAAGAATAATGAGATACATGCATGTATTACCCTGCAGTTTATTCCCATGTTAGTTCATCAAGCCCTCATCTTGGGTTTCAGGTTAGCTGACAATGCGATTGGAGAGCTACCACAAGGTAGGTGCTATTATTTACATCATACCATGGAAGCGATCCTTTCAAGGCTATCATATTTCTTTGTTTATTTCCTGGCATGCATATTCCAAAGATAAAAGGAAGATGACCAAAGAAGGCATTAGAACCCAAAACACATGCTTCCTTCTTGACCTGCCAAAAGCAAATGATCCAAACACTACTACTTCTACTCCCTGTCTTGAGGCAGGGAAATCATCCTCTAAAAAGAGAAAGCTGTGTTTCCTCAAACTCCTTCCTTCCTTCCTTCCATGTTCAAACAAAAAATCACACTCATAGGGGTCTCTCCTTTTGTCCCTATAGCACCCTGTTGAGGAAATCTGAGGCCTGCCAACTTTTATTTCCTTACAAATTGCTGTTCCTTAAGAACAGGCAATGTAAGAGCTCTTTGTTCATGATGCAACTATATTCAGAAGTGGGGAAATTCCTTTTCCAGAGCATGTTGGATTACAATTCCCATAATCCTTGCTGTTGGTTTATGGTCAGGCTTATCTGAGTTAGAATTCAATAAAATCTAGAAACAGATTCCACTTTACAAGAAGATCAAAGAATGTATAAATGCATATCTAAAACAATCCATGCCACAGGATCAGTGGCCATCAGATCTGTAAAAATGTGTTTACTGTATTTATCATACCCTGCTCATCCAATGGGAAGTTCACAGAAGCTTTCAAGGGTCTGGATTTCACCATAGCTATGCTTTCTTGCACATCAGAAAGTCCTAACCCCAGTTTGAAATTTGACATTCCTTAGTTATGTGGCCATCAGATCTCATGCAATTTTGTTAGAAGGCCTCTTACATTTCCTTCCACCCAAAAAAAGTTTAATAAAATTAAGATGCAGCCTTTTGTCTAACTTTTTGAACTTTTTGAACACAGCTCTTCTCACATATTCCTCAATGCTTCCCTGGCTTCTTATTGCTTCATTTACTATTGCTAAATAAAGTCTAAATCAATCCGATCTGTTCTCCTTTGAAATTTCTCTCCACTCCCACAAGTTCCAGCACCAATTTCTGCTCCTTTAGTGATTCAAAGATCTCCCATAACATCCTAAAATGTGGACCCCGAGGCCTTGGGAAATATATGCCTGACTTCTACGGATTATACAACAGCAAAAAACATCAGGTCCTGTTCATTCACCAATCTACACTATTTATAAACAGAGTATTTTCTGAAACTTAGGATGGGCATTGGACAAGGAGGACATGGCTTCTTCATTTTTAATTGCTGCTTTTACAAAGAAATGTTGGCAGCAGCAGCTTTTGTTGTCTATGCACAACAAGCTGCATCTAACAAAATACCATCTTCCTCACAATTGTTAAAGCCATAGAACCTTCCTTTCCAATTTGGCTGGTTTAGGACAAT
Source organism: Diadophis punctatus similis (assembly GCA_023053685.1). Taxonomy (NCBI): domain Eukaryota; kingdom Metazoa; phylum Chordata; class Lepidosauria; order Squamata; family Dipsadidae; genus Diadophis; species Diadophis punctatus. The sequence goes on from JALIGW010000009.1 coordinate 7,389,914, forward strand.
ACCTTTCTGGAAGTGTATCACAATCCCTTCCCAAATTTTTCTGACATCTCTAACCAGATATAAATGATGTGCAAGAAAGCATAGCTATATGAAGCAATTTAAAAACAGGCATGTTGAATTTTCTACTTTTATAAAAACAGAAGAAACTGTACTAAGTCATATTATAAAGCACCGTTGCTCTGTAATGTTTTTTCTTTCTTCAGATAAAAGATCTTACCCCTTTTAATCATTCCTGTGAGCAACCTCAAAATCTTTTGCACATCAACTCTCATAATTCCTGGCTGGGAGTAATGGGAGTTATCACCTGAAATCTGGAGACCATTAGATTGCCTAATCCTATTTTAGTTGAAGCTTTCAAATAATTCCATGGCATAAAATCTTTTGCATGCAAAGAATGTGCATTACCACCACCATGGAGTTATAGTCTCTTCTGGTAATATTTTCAGAGATGTTAAAAGCTAGCTGCTGTGGCACTAGGGCCAAGAATCCCACACATGGAAAGCCTCTGCCTCCAAGCAAATTGGCTTATATGGTCTGCTGGTGCTTGGCCAATTCACATGGCTACAGAATGACTTTCCCCTGAAATTTCAGGATACAGAAGTTGTTGCAACATAATTACAACTACCTGATCAAATCAGCTTTTAATAGGTTTTCCAGAATAGTGGAGTTATCATGCTTATATATAGACTTTTTCATTGAACTCCAGGGATGGTTTAAATTAGAGGAAAATCAGCCAGTCATAGCCTAAAAAAGATTGTGTGAGCTCTATTGAAAACTGCTCTAGCAACTGCTACTTAGCCTTACTGCATGTATTACTCTTGCAAAAGTAACATTGCAAAATGCTTTTTCGTTTACTGAAAAAAGGGTGGTGGAGGGGCAAAGATTAGGATTCCTGAGAAGGAATTAGGGGGGAAAAGATTGAATCAAACAAATGCATTCAGTCACAATGAAACAACTATAACAAAGTCTAAACAAAAAAATCTAGATCTGACTTAAAATCTCTACATTTTAAAATATACTGTAACAACCTTGGTCTCCTGATCATTAGAGCTTTTTTCATGACTAAAGAAGCATATCTGAAAAATAAGGGCCTGGATACATGCTATTCAAAGCCAGTAATTGGATATTTTTTTCAGCATTACTGAAGGAAGCTACAAATATATGCTTTAACCTTGCTCCATCAGGCTCACCCATTTGACTTCAATGACAACTAAAACTTCTCCAGTTTCAAATTGATATTAATGGGACATGAATGCCATAGAAAAGCTGACAATTTATAGTGATTAGAAGCCTTCCCTGGTTTAATTTCTTTTCCATAGGACAATCTGAATTCCTCAATCTTTCTTACTCTTATGCAGATTCTAAACAGCAACCTCTTATTTTGCAGCAACATCCCTGCAATAAGACTTATATTTAGGCTTCAAAAATCCAGATGACTAGCAACAAGAAATACTGTACAGAGAAGTAATTTCAAGGGGTTTTGTATCATATATAGTAAGTCTACATTAAAGGCCTTCTGCAAAGGTCCAAGAGCTCTTTTTTTAAGTCATCACACACAGACTCCCCAATACATACAATCTTCCCCAAATTTACAAAAGCAAGCCCTATTGCAGTTAGCAAGCATACTGTATATATCCATCTGTCATATGACAGCTGTCTACCTCCAGCCAATATCTTTGGATATATTTATATATGGGAGCAGCAGGAAGTAGGAGGGATGGAACCTTATCCCTAAGCAAATCTCAGAACCCCTTTCTTATCCTCCACCACTCCGGTTTCCCTATAATGGCCACGATCCCCAATTTCCACCTCTCTAAACTTTTCCGCTTATCTCCACTTATCCCCACCACCCTCTTTAGTTAAATAATTTTTTAAAAAAATCCGGATTAAGCAAAATAGCCACAGCAGTCACAAATCTCAGGTTGAATGATCTCCACGTTCACAGAGGGGGGGGGGGCGCCTTCAATTAACCAGCATCCCCGCTGCCTGTGCCATCTTTACCCAACTTGTACCCTCCTCCAATGACTGACAGGCCTCTGCCTATCCAAACGGCGGGCATGTCTGGTGACTGGCAGCCTCGCCCTTACCTTGACATTAGGTGGCCTCCTCGCAGCCTACCTGCTTTCTCTTTTCCGAAGCGCCACTGAGCAGACGATCGGGCAGCAAGCGTCTGTCCTCGAGGTTCAAGTCTTTTGCCTTCAGTCGACTGAGCCCCCCCCCCCCACTAAACCCATCACCACACTTAACTCTTCCGCCGCCGCCGAGCACAATCACGGGCCGCTTCCACCCGCCCGAACTGGACCCCAAGGTCCAATGCCCCCCTCCCCCCCCGCGCATACAAGATTCATTCGGTTCTGAAGGATCCTCCTCTGCCCGCCTGTCTTCCCCATAGCCGCAATCACTTACAGTTTCGGATATCGGAGATAAATACGGCCAGGCCCCGCATCCCGTCTCCCTTGGAAACGGCCGGCATGGTGACGATAGAGGATCGGGACCACGGCGATGCTCCGTTCCGCGCCCGAAGCTGGCCCAGCTGCACCGAACCGACCCAAACATATCCGATTGGCCCCTCGCTCTATCCTTCACGAAACGTTTTCACTCCCTATTGGGCAGAGGCGCCGCTTTTCAAACCCGCGGTGCTTTCTATTGACAGAAATAATCCAGCCTTCTAAGGGATTGGTCAGTAGGTTTAAATCCCGCCCGCTCTTCTCCCTTATTGGATCCGGTGAATCTTAATGTCAAATAAGTCCCCTCTACAGCTCTGCATTTTCTATTGGACGTAGGTTCACAAGAAGCCCACCTATGCCGGCCTCTCCCTGTGCCCACCTCGGTTTGAATATCTTGATAGATTTTAAGAAATGTCAGTCATAGGCTGCCCCGCCCATTTCCTCTTCGGCTTGAGTGATGCTTCTTGCGAAATCAGCAAGCTGAATCTCGGCCCGCTGCTGGGCGGGGAAAAGTTCTTGGAAGCTCTTATTGGGCGAGAAGTCCACGTCCTCCGAGTCCAAGTCCCTGCTTTATTGGCCGAAAAGGCTGGCGGTGGAACGGCGGCAAAAGAAAGGCTGCGGAGGAGAGAGGCCTGGAAACCGAGCTGCTTTCCTTGGAAAGAGCGGTGGGATCGTCGTCAAGTTTCAGCCAATTGGCTTCGGGAGGAGAAGGCACAACGAGCAAGGGCGGCCGGGTGTAGAGAGTGATTTCTGTCTTCCAGTTCCTCAGTGGATTTTTTCTTTCTTTCTCCTTTAAGGGCAGAATTTACTTTAGCAAAGAATCAAATGTAACTCTTATTTCAATAGGACTAAAACCACAGGTATATTCCATTTTTTTAGGGTGGGCCACAACGTTACATATTCTCCAGCGTTTACATTTCTGCTTCCTTTCCTTTCCCATTCATTTAATTTTTTTTTCCTGTTGGAGAAATGTTTTCCCTGTAATACTTTTAATAAATCATTTGTACCGCCTTTCCATGTGAGTATGAGTATAGGAACTGAGGAAACTGAAGGTGCGAGTATTGTTTTTATGGTGGCACATGCAAACCTGTGGTTTAGCTTATTTGCTACATAGATCCTTTTAAGTTACCTGAACACAGCTTCGAAAACTGACTGAAACAGTTTGATTAAAGCATAACTCTAAGGGGAAATGTTAAAGCTTTGTTTGACATTTCATAATGGCATGTATATTATGCTAACGTATAGTTGGGTTTTCATTTATTAAGGCAAAGGATCCGATTATGGTTTGGTGTTATATCCTGCCTTTTCTTTGGGAGTTCAAATTGGCATATCTGGAGCTGTCTCCACATTTTATGGCCAATGCAACAATCTTAAATAGGTTGAGTTGAGAAGGAATAACTTGATATCAGGTCAGTTGATTGTGGAATGTGAACCCATTCAATTGGATATATTAAAAAGGTTAAGTATAACATTGACTCAACTATTGTGGTTAGTCAACACTTCATATTGATCAAAAGAAATGCAATTTTTTTTCTTTGATTTACTGTAGAGCAATACAGGTAGTCCTCGACTTACAACAGTTCATTTAGTGACCGTTCAAAGTTATAACAGTACTGAAAAAAGTGACTTATGACCATTTTTCACACTTACGACCATTGGAGCATCCCCATGGTCACGTGATCAGAATTCAGATGCTTGGCAACTGACTCATATTTATGATGGTTTCAGTGTCCCGGAATGATGAGATCACTTTTTGTGACCTTCTGACAAGCAAAGTCAATGGGGAAGCCAGATTCACTTAATAACTGTGTTACTAACTTAAGAACTGTGCTTCACTTAACAACTATCAAGAAAGGTCTTAAAATGGAACAAAACTCACTTAACAAATGTCTCTCTTAACAACATAAATTTTGGACTCAATTGTGGTCATAACTCGAGGACTACCTGTATTAGTCTTTAATACTGTTGCATTTGAATCAGCCCACTGTCTGAGCAATCAGCCAGGTGTCTTCGGTAGTTCATGAGTTATGTGTTTCACTTCATAAATAAATTTTTCAAAGAATGCTTTGGATATTATCTTTTGGTAACATCCAATAATGTCATTACATCTTCGGCCCAACCTGGAATCTCTGCTGTGACTTTTAAGTTCAACATAGTTTACAGTTCTGACAAATGATGACAATCAATTGGATGCAACTTATAATTTTTTATTGAATTCCAGTTGCAAGCAGTGCAGTTAAGTATGACCTTAATGTTTACTTCCTAAATTCTCTTTGTGATTACTTGTGAGTTGCTGGCCAGAGGACGGGAAACAAAGTTTCAAGTTGACATAGAAAATCTACAGCAAATGGTACACTATCTTTGTAGTCTTGTTCAGATGTTATACTTTTGAAAGATATGGAAGAGATAGAAAGTAGTAAGGAACACAATAATCATATAATTATTTCCATTTAAATACATTGGTTTGAAATTTTATATAATGTTTGGGTTTACATATCTAAATCATACTGGTAATATAGTTTATTTGGTTTTGAGTTATTATGTGGTGTGAACTTTGTTGCATAAGTTTGTGTGTGATATGTAAATCTGGTTGATTGTTTAACTGTGATTTGTAGAAATCTACAAACAATAGTGGTTGAATCTAACCTTGGCAAGGTATAAAAAGAAAAAGGCGATTAGCAGTTCAATATATTTCTTCACCTCAATCCATGCAATTCTTTCAAATTAGGAAATAATTATTTGAATTACTTTTCTTTTCATTGAAGACTGTGCTGATTGTTGGTAGTACAATGGTGGATGGAAGATTGTGATTGCCAGCTCCATGGCAACTGTTGTGAGGTCATGAAAGCAGCTGGAAGATTCCTGCCCTACCTAGAGAGCCAGTTGGCTTGTAGGTAATAGATGTTTCCTGGTGTGGTGCAGGCAAGAAAATTTGTGCTCATATTAGATATCGACCCAGCCTATAATGGCCAACATTGTGGTGAAGACCATCTGGCAGTCCAAAGAAATAAATGAGGCTGGAGACACACCAATAGGGATTGAGAGTCGGGCTCAGGGCACCAAGGATCAGCTGGGAAAGCCTACTAGCATCAAAGGCTTCCCCAAAAAGAAGAAAGCCGTCTCTTTCCATGGGTGGGTCACCTGGGAAGGTAAAGGGTGGAGGTAGAATTCAATAGCTGCAGCATGTGAGACCATATAGGAAATAGGATGCACAGTAGCATATCTGCTTTGTGTTCAGAAGGTTTCAGATTCAGTCCATGACATCTCCAGGTGAAGAGGCCTCTGGTAGTAGAAGATGCACACACACGCACACACATTTTCTCCTTCAGATCACGGAAAATTGCTGCCCTCAGATCCCAGCTTTGTTGGTTATATATAACTCCTAGAATTTTTAGCCTGTATAGTGAAACTGGCTGAGAATAATGAATGTTTGTAGTCCAATACTAGGCTACGTAGGCAGTGGATCTCATCTGATCTAAAGCAGGTACTGCAATAGTGGGTTATTGCTATTAACCCAGGCTTAGGAGAGCCTAACTTAGGTCTGGAGGTAGCATCTCACACCAGCATTGGCTTGTTTCTAGCTTGGTCAGGTTTGGGGTTCTAACGACATGCAGAGCCATTGCTCATATCTCAAAAGTCAATCAGCTCTTCTTCTGCATACATTCTGGATTTAAACCCATGAATTCACACTCTCAGTTTACTTTTTGGGAAAAAATATGCAAGTCTTTGTTCTCTCCCTGTGCTTTTTAAAGACTTATTTCTGATTCCAGTCCAAGCAAAAAATCCTTCCTGTTCTCTTCTTCATCTTCTGGTTCAGATGCAGATACAGATTATTAGAGTTGGAAGGGACTTTGTAGGTCATCTAGTCCAACCCCCCCCCCCCTAACATAGCGCTGAAGATTCCAAACATAGCGCTGGAGAAATATCCAGGGTTTCTATGTACATTGCTCTTGATATTGCTTTCTTAAATAAGACATATGTATGTTCAACTAGATAAGAAATTGCACCTTTAGATGGTTGTCACTGAGATTTCAAGAATCCTGGCTTTGTATTTGTTGGATTTATTTCTTCCAATGACTTTTCATAGACGTAGCTTTTCCTAAAGACTTTGAACTAACTTAGACTTCTTATGGGCAGAATCCAATAGAGTGGCAGGGACAGCATCTAAAAGGGTCTTTTGGGGCTTGATTTGACCGTGTGAACTTTGAGGTAGCAGACAGGGTTCTCAGTGACATTAATTTTGCCATCAGAAACTTGAATTCATATTCCACTAGCTCCTCTGTATGCATGTATTTGCGGTCATATTTGAGAGGAAGTTAATGCTTTCTTAAGGGAGGCATCCTCCATAGCCTGAAGAAGGTGGCTCATAATCTGCTTGTGTTGGATACCTTCTGCCAGGTCTCCAGACTTTCTTTTTTTCCAGGAAGATCTTGAAGAAAAGAACGGGGTGTCAGTTGCAGACAATACTGGATAAAGTGGATAATTTGATCTCTTTCGTTCCAGTTTTCTCAGATCTGGCTGTGGTACAGAAACTGTTAGAGTTGCTCTTGTGGGATGCATGGTCCATGTCCTTGTTCATTTAGACTTCTCAGTAAAGTTTTGTACCACTGATTGTGATACTTTCTGGACTATCTTAAGAGATGGGGGGTGCAAGTGGATGGGTAGGTGACCTTATTCTGCAGTGGTTCCATTCTTTCATAACCAAGTGGTTGGTTATATTTGGTAATATCAAAAGAAAAGTGAGACCTTGGGACATTTGAACATACAGTGCCCCCAGGACTTGATTCTTTCTCCTCTGCTGTTTATTATTTAAATGAAACCACTGGGAGAGGTCATTTGTTAGTTTGGAGGGAGAGTTACTATACATAATGATACCAAACTTTGTAGCCTTAACGGAGCAGAAAATGCAGAGGAGATCCTCGTGCAGTGTGTGAAAAGTGAGAGATTGAATGGGATGGCAAGAAATGAGGTTAAAATGAATCATAGCAAGAGGATGTTATTGCTTGTTCAGAAACAATTAGTCTTATTTTGTGCCCCAGTGTTGGTTTTAGAGAGGTTCGCATTCCTTGACAGAGTTAGGATTAGCAGATAAATTCTATTATCAGGAAAGCCCTTTTCCAAGTGTTGCCTAGTTTTTCTGTTGTGTCCCTTGTGAGTGGAAGACATTGGCAATAAGTCCCTCTTATTCTCATTATCTGCTTATTCCAATGTGTTGGAATATCACACTACCTTTGACGATGACCTAAAACTATAATTGGTGCTCACAGGCTACGAGCTGAGATCTGCTTCATTATGCTGTGGTCTCTGCATTAATTAACAAATTTCCTTGTATAAAATTCTGAAGGCTAAAGCCTTCCATGATTTGGACTGTGCTACTTTATGACTGACCTCCTTCAAATAGGTGCTGTGCTATTTCTTTGGATTCTCTCCCACTTCAAGAAGTTAGGGAATGGGAACATTTTTTACTGTTGCTGTACTTATCTCCTGGAACAGTTTGCTCCCTGTTCTGCTATTGCAATTTATTGGAGAGATGGATAGGATTTTATGTGAGTCACCAAAATTTTGTTAGACTTGGGGGTGGAATATAAATGATGCAATAACGAAGTAAGATCAGATACCTACCAACATGTTGGATTTCAATTCTCAGAATTTTCAATATAATTTTCTGGGATTTCTAAACAGTAATCCCAAAATCTTAGTTTGCCAAAGAATATGTTAGCATCAAGGCATCAGAAAGTCCTTTGTTGTACCTACCGTGTTTCCCCCAAAATAAGACCCTGTCTTATATATTTTTTGAACCCTGAAATAAGTGCTTGGCCTTATTGCCATGCACTCAAAAGCCCGATTGGGTTTTTTATCAGGGAATGTCTTATTTTGGGGGAAACAAGGTATCTGAGCCACAGTGGTGCAGTGGTTAGAGTGCAGTACTGCAGGCTATTTCTGCTGCCTGCCGGCTGCCTGCAATTTGGCAGTTCAAATCTCACTAGGCTCAAGGTTGACTCAGCCTTCCATCCTTCCGAGGTGGGTAAAATGAGGAGCCAGATTGTTGGGGGCAATATGCTGACTCTGCAAACTGCTTAGAGAGGGCTGTAAAAGCACTGTGAAGCGGTATATAAGTCTAAGTGCTATTGCTATCTCTCTTCAATATATTATGTAAGAAATAAAGTAGTCTAGTACTATATCTAAGGATAATGAATGTACTTTTTCCCAAACCAGAGTCGAGCCCCATTTTACCAGTGAAAGTCCCAATCTGAACTTGAAGCGTTCTTCTGCTTGCACTAATGTTTCTCTTCTGAATCTAACTGATGGGGAACGTGATGATTCCACCACCGAGAATGAATCCACAGATGATGGGAGTCCACCAGGGGGAGCAGGGGGTGAAAGACGGGATCTTCTATTTCCCATCAAGCCAGCTTGGTCAGAAGATGAAGATGATACTTCCAGCCAGCAGGTGAGGCAAGATGATACTTCCAGCCAGCAAGTCACAGTCACACATACCTGGTGCTGCTTTGTCAATTAAGCATCCAGCCCTGAAGCATTGTTCTAATAATAGACAAAAATATTTATTCCCCCCACCCCACCCTCCAAAAAATCTATGACACTTTAAATAATAACTTGATTAGGTCTCTAGAGCTACATTTATGCCATAATATAGTTGTTTTTGAGATGCATAAAACTCCTTTTTTAAAAATGTTTTATTTATTTTATTTATATAACATAAAAATTCAATTTTCATGAAACAGTGTGCAGTCTGGATACAATTGTCTTTTTAAGCAGTCATAATCCAAATATTTACAGTAGTATTCATAACAATAACATTGATAATATAATAACAATAATATTTAACATTATCTACTTTAACAACTCTCCGTTTTAACATTTCCTCTTTTTATGTCTCCTCATTTCTAACTTCTGTTTCTGTTGTCTAGTCTTTGATAAAATAAGTCCCATATCAAAAAATATTCAGTTTCTTCTTTATCCTTAATAGTAAGCATTATTCTATCCATTTCTGCATATTCTAATATTTTCTTAATTACACACTCATCTGCTGGGATCTTATCATTCTTCCATTGTTGTGCAAATACAATTCTGGCTGCAGTTAGTACATGTAAAATCAAATATATAGTCCTTTTATCATATTTTTCCGGTAAAATGCCCAATAAAAATATCTCTGGTTTCAAGTCTATGTGTTGTTTTATTATTTTTTCCAACTAAGTATGTATTTTCGTCCAATACTTTTTAACTTTTGGGCATGTCCACTACATATTGTAATATGAACCAGGTGTTTGATTGCACTTCCAAAATTTAGCGGATCTATCTTTAAACATTTTTGCAAGTCTTGCCAGTGCAAAATGCCATCTATAAAACATTTTATACAAATTTTTTTTATATCCAGTTGAAATAGTCAATTTAACTTTTCTATCCCACAGTTTCTGCCATTCTATTGCATATCCAAAATTTTTAGCCCAGACAATCATTGTCTCCTTTACCTGCTCACTTTCAAGTTTAATACCTAATAAGTAACAATATATTATATTTATCAGTTTTTCATCCATTCCAGTTAATATCTGGTCCAATTCTGTTAATTCTTTATTAAAACCATACATTGTAGCATCTTTCTCATAACGAGATTGTATCTGCATATGTGGCTACCATGCTATATCCATCCCTTGACTACTAAGTTCCTGCTTAGTTTTTAATTCCCCTTTTTTGTTCAAAATATCTTTATATCTTACAATTTTTCCATATTAATAACATTTGGATGTACCAATGCTTCCATTGTGGAAAGCCATACTGGTATTTTCAAATAGTGTTGTTCTTTTATTTTAAGCCATATTGATAACAATGCATTCCTAACATAGTGTCTTTGAAAGTAGCTATGTATCTTATTCTTCCCATACCATAAGAAAGCATGCCAACCTAGTTGAAGGTTGTGACTTTTTAAAGTTAGTAATCTTATATGTCCCAAGCTGATCCATTCTTTCACCCATGTAAGTACCGAGGCCTGGTAATACAATTCCAAATCTGGTAGCCCAAAGCCCCTTTTTTTTGGATTCTTGCAACATTTTCAAACCTATTCTTGCTTTTTTGCCTAACCAAATATATCTTGATATTATTTTATTTAATTCTTCAAAATATTCCCCCCCCCCCCAGTTTTATTGGAATTGTTTGAAATAAATATAATAGTCTTGGCAAAATATTCATTTTTATAGTAGCTATTCTTCCTGTTAATGACAGTTGCAGATCTTTCCATTTCTCCAAATCTAGTTTAATTTACCACATCAGTTTCATATAGTTATCTTCTTTAATTGTTACACATTTTTCTGTTAATTGTATTCCTAGGTACTTAACTTTTTTGACTATCTGTATATTAATTCTTTCCATCAGCACTCTCTTTTGTGTATCTGTAAGATTTTTAACTAAAATCTTTGTCTTGTCTTTACTTATTTTCAGTCCTGCAACTTCCCCATATTCTTCTATCTTTCTAATTAGCTTCGGTCCGGTTTCTAAGGGGTCTTCTAATATGAAGACCAGGTCATCTGCAAATGCCTGTAGCTTATATTTCTCTTTTTTTATTTCCATTCCTTTTATTGGTTAATCTTGTCGAATATTCCTGGCTAGCACTTCCAAAGTCAATATAAATAGCAGCGGGGATAGTGGGCATCCCTGTCTAGTGCCTTTCATATCAAAGTTCTCTGTCATGTCCCCATTTACCATCACCTTAGCTGATTGATTGTAATATATTGCTTTAATCATAATAAATCCCTCCCCAAAGCCCATATATTTTAGTTGTACTAGCATAAATTGCCAATTAACATTGTCAAATGCTTTCTGTGCATCTAGAAACATCAACGCCATTTGCTTTCCAGGGTGTATTTCATAATACTCCATTATATTTAAAATCATTCTCATATTATTTTTAATCTGTCTTTTTGGCAAAAATCCATTCTGGTCTAAATGTATAAATTCATTCAAGTATTTTTTTAATCTCTCTGCTATTATTGAAGCGTATATTTTATAGTCCACATTCAGTAAAGATATTGGCCTGTAATTCTTTATCTGTGTTAAGTCTGAATCATCTTTTGGTATAAGAGTAATGTTTGCTTCCATCCATTAATTTGGTATTTTTGCTTCTAGCAGTACTTCATTATAAACTTCCAACATCACTGGGCTTAATATCTCTTCTAGTTGTTTATAAAATTCTGCCGGTAGCCCATCAGGCCCTGAGCCCTGGTGTTTTATTATTCTTTTGTCTCTTAATCGCTTCTGTCAATTCCATCATGGTTATTCGTTCATTCAGCATATCTTTAACTGTTTCAGGTACTTTAGGGAGTTCAGATTGTTCCAAATATTGTTGTATTTTATTTTCCAGAATTTTCTCCTTATCAGTTTCTCATAGAACTCTTTTATTATAGTTTTTTTCTCCTCATTCTGATAATGGATAGTCCATTTCTCATCAATTAATTGATGTTTCATCCCCCCCTCCTCTTTTTTCTGTTTATATGCCAACCATCTTCCTGGTTTATTTGCATTTTCAAAAAAAAATGTTTTGCACTTTTAATTTTTTGTGCCAATTCATCTTTTTCCAATAGAATTACAGAAAGAACCACACAAAAATATATTTAGAAATCTCCTTTAAAAATATATTAAATAAAACTCCTTTTAATGCTAAGGTTTTCCTTCAACAAATCCCCCCCCCCCCCAAGGTTTGTATTCTTGATGGGCTTTGTGTCTGTATATCTTTTCAGTCCACATTCCACTTTAAATATGTTACTTCCAAGTTTCTCATCTTTCCTTAGTGAACAGAAAGGGTTGTTGGAACTTCTAGTTTTATTTGTTGGAACTTCTAATTTTGTCTATATCTGCTATTCTCTCTTCCAGATTCAGAGGAAAATTAAATAGTTATTAATATATAGAAATCAAAGTTTAAGCCAAACAAAAAATCCCTTACTGATGCTTTTGCAAATTGAGGAATGCGTCCTGAGGGTGTCTTGGATGTCTGGTCAGAGGTTGCAATTGATTCAAGAGCCAGAGGATCATAACACTGTATTTTCAATCTGTGGGCCTCCTACAGAATTATTCTAGAAAATAATTCCTATTTTTTATGTTGGGATTAGCATTTGTTTGGGCAAGCAATTTGGATGTTTATCTTAATTTTTCTTTTAATTTGTTGTTAACTTCATGTTCTTACCAATTCTGAATTTAACAATGTATTTGTATATTTTTCCTGAAAAGGGATTTTCTTGAAGATTTTATTCTTCTGCAATCCTACTTCTATATTGATCTGTTTGTGCCATTCCTTTTTCTTCATATACTTTCTTCACCCAAGCATGGCCTTTTATATTGTTCCAAATATTTCTTTGTCCCCTTTGCCTTGATCCCACCCCCCACCCACCCCACTATGAAAAGTATATTGTACGGTACATACCAGCTTAATTTCTATTTTATTGGCTGTTGTATCATTGAAAGATTCTAGCTATCGGTAATGAACTTTTAGATCCCTAACAAGACCCATCTTAAGTCTCTAAGATATACAGAATGTTTTTCAGATGATGCTGGTAAGCAACTGTCCCAGTGGGAGAAGGGCTCAAGCTTGGACTCATTATATAAACACAAGAGGCAAAGTCTAACACACACACACACCTCCATGCTTTGAGCCTTATCTTGTCTTTCCCAGACAAAGCTGCCAGTCTGGGGAAATTCCTGTGAAATAGACATAGAACAATAAAATTGTTTGAACTCAAGGTATGTGGGTGTGGTGGTTCATACCTGACAGCTGCCCCCTCTCCATTTTAAAACCATTGAGACTGAAATAAATGTCTGGAAGTGTGTATTAGTCAGAAGAAAGTGGGTTATGATTTGCTTGATCAGTTCCCTCTTATATTCTCTCCCAGCAGGAAGTGAGTAATAGTGGCCTCTTACGAGCCAAGGATTCTATCACCAGCCTCAAAGAGAAGACATCCAAGGTCACCTACCATCTTCAGAATCTGCAGGTCTGGAGGCTGTAGGTTATTTGTATAGGCTACTAAAATAGCTGAAATTTTAGACTCTCAGTTTCACCATTATCGTTCTGCTTTTATACTCAGGAATATAGAATGGAATTAGTCTCTTATTCCCAAGGCTACCAATGCAAGAATGCTTCAGTCTGACTCACTTGGCCAATTTGAAGGAGGAGAGGCTAAATTCTGTCCATCCTGTAAAATCAAATTTAATTTTGCCTCATTTGGTTGGCTTTATTTTTTGAGCTCTGCTTGGAAAATCTGGTTGCTAATGTCCAAGCAGTGTGGGAGCAAGTTCTGACAACAACTCAGCTTTGAACGTATAAATATGGGCTTGCATTTACCCAACTAGACTCCTGTCAGACCCTGCTCCAAACTTTGGTCAAGCTCACAGCTGCTTGTTTAGGCAGAATTTCTGATCCCGATAGAGTTCTTTGATGACTTCTGAAGTAGGCCCTCGTGCCAGTACGAGTAGGATGGGCGTGTCCTAACTGGACAAGGTGATTCATCAGGTAGCCTGGATCAATGCAAGTTTGATCATAATATGATATTCTTTGTAAGAGGGCATTGCTCCATTGTAAGACAGTTGAGATCAGCCTTGCAGAACCAGATGGCTGAAGCAGACCTCCTTGCCAAGTACATTTCTTCTCTAGAAGAAAACAGTATATGGAAAATGGGCAAATGCTGCCAGATAGCTGAGGGCACACTAAGCAGCAGGTACAATGCTTGCTTTAGAATTGCCGAAGCAGAATTAAAGATTTGTTTTTGCTTTTATTGTGTATTCAGTGAAATGACAGGGACAATTGTGAATATTAAAATAGTTTTTTTTTAAAAAATCCCTGGGAGTGGAGATTTGAATGTGGGAGACAGTTACTGAGGTGCTGTGTTTGTTTCCAATGTTGTAATGAAATGGATATTGAACTCGTCCTTTAATAGATGTTCAAGTGATCAGATTTATCATTTAAGAAAAGAGAGAAATGGGAGAATTTTCAATCTTCTTGAAAAGATTTTTATAGAAAAGGAGATGCACAGCATTGAATGCAAATCCATATTAGCTCATTACTTTTCCTTGCTTGCTTGTTTGGCCACCTGAGTTTTTTTTCCCTCCCCTGAAATTTCTTGAAGGAAAGCTGCCGAAAGGTGACAAAATCTGTGGAGGATGCTGAAATTAAGACCAGCGTGCTAGAAGAAAACTCAGCCCTCTTGGAGGTGAGAGAGAGAGGATGCCCATTGTTGCCCTTAAGTGTCTCTTTTAAGCCTTTCCCTTTTTACATTTTTATCAAGAGATTCTTTTTCAAATTTAAACACACACACACACACACACAAAGCATGAACCTTTTATCAGAAGAAAACCATTCCCTACTAGGGATTAAGGAGATTATAATTCAGGACTGGTATCAATCATCAAAGCTCTCCCGGGCTCACCTATGCACAAGATGTTGGAAAATTTGGAGAAGGGAGCTATGCGCAAGAGAAATAAGCACCCTCAACAATCCTCGATTCCTTGTGGTATAGTTTTTTTTAACAGCAATATGAAAATGGTTTGTGGTTAACTTTTCTGAGATTTTGCTTTTAAAATCTCACCAGCGTTGTGTAGGGGTTAACTTTGGACAGGCACTGAAGAGACACTGGCTCTAGTCCTGTCCTCACCTGAAGAAACACATATGGTTGCTTTCTTCCAACCATATTCCTTTGAGGAGGCTGGGCTGAGAGAGGGAGGGAGTGGGGGTCTTTGGACCAGTCCCTCCCTCTCTTAGCCCAGTCCCCTGAAAGGAATAGCAATGGAAGAAACCAGAAGAGTTAGGTGTAAGCTTGCCAGCTAGAGTTTCTCATTTAAAGTTGGGGTAGAAATCTAATTAATCACCATAGTTATTTATGGTCATTATCATTTCCTGGTGGGTTATCTAGTTAAGTGTCAAGGCAGCCACATACAATTAGTTGCTGTCCTCTGTAGACTCTAACTAAAAGGGGGAAGAGGAGGAGAAGGAGGAGGAAGAAAGGGTAATGCAGATTCTCCATCTTGCCCATCCTCGGATTTCTGGCAGAAGAACTGTCCGCTTTTTAAAAATGCTCTAAGTCAGTGGTTCCCAAAGTGGGCGGTACCGCCCCCCGGGGGGCGGTGGGAACCCTTAGGGGGGCGGTGAGAGGCAAGGGTAGCGACGGGGGCGGTGAGAAGGGCCAGGGGGGCGGTAGGTGGTAGGTGGTTCGCCATGCTTTTGCACTTGAAGCTCCCTCGCGTTCCTCGCTCTTGTGTGCAGGGCAGCCCATTCTGAAAGAAAACGCGAGATGTTTTCTTTCAGAATGGGCTGCCCTGCACACAAGAGCGTGGAATGTGATGGAGTTACAAGTGCTAGGTATGATGCCCGTCTCGCGGCCCGCCCAGCCCTTGCCCAGGCTCTGCTCCACCCCACCCTGCACGACTGGTCACCCCAAACTGCGTCCCACCGCGCGACGGGCGTCCTACCTAGCACTTGAAGCTCTCTCACGTTCCTCGCTCTTGTGTGCAAGGCAGCCCATTCTGAAAGAAAACGCGAGATGTTTTCTTTCAGAATGGGCTGCCCTGCACCCAAGAGCATGGAATGGGATGGAGTTACAAGTGCTAGGTACTGAGTGCGGCACAGCGACGAGGGAAGCCGACCGCTCCCGAAGCTGCTCGGGCAAGCGCTCGTAGACCCGCGGGAAGGCCCCGCTGCGGAACCTGCCCATGCGCGGACTTTCCCGCCTGGCGTCCTCATCGCCTAGCAACCCAGTGCACACAATTTGACGGGCTCCCCTCCGGCATGGTGCACCCGCGGATCTCAGCTCAACTACCCCCCGACATCGACCCCACCAAGGGGCCTGTGGCCTTCGGCCGCTGAGGCCTCCCCAAGCTCAATGAAGAGCTGCAGCACCCCGAGCTGCTGACGCGGCAGCTGGCCTTGATGGCACTCTGTGACCTTGTGCACGACCCAGAGAACGCTTACCAAGCCATCGGCCTGGGTGAGCGGTGGCGGCGGCCTGGCCACGGCTGGCAGGAGGGAAGGGAAGGGAGGGAAGAAGGAAAGAAAAAGGAAAGAAAGAAAGAGAGAGGAAGGAAGGAAGACAGAAAGACAGACAGACAGACAGACAGAAAGAAAGAAAGAAAGAAAGAAAGAAAGAAAGAAAGAAAGAAAGAAAGAAAGAAAGAAAGTACGATGGTAGGAAGGAAGGAAGACAGACAGAAAAAGAAAGGAGGGAGGGAAGAAGGAAAGAAAGAAAAAGAAAGAAAGAAAGAAAGATGGTAGGAAGGAAGGAAGACAGACAGAAAAAGAAAGGGGGAGGGAAGGGAAGGGAGAGAAAAAGGAAAGAAAGAAAGAGGGAGGGAGGAAGACAGAAAGAAAGAAAGATGTTAGGAAGGAAGGAAGACAGACAGAAAAAGAAAGGAGGGAGGGAAGAAGGAAAGAAAAAGGAAAGAAAGAAAGAAAAAGCGAGGGAGGGGGGAAGGAAGGAAGACAGAAAGAAAGAGAAAGAAAGATGGTAGGTAGGAAGGAAGATAGACAGAAAAAGAAAGGAGGGAGGGAAGAAAGAAAAAGGAAAGAAAGAAAAAGCGAGGAAGGGAGAAAGGAAGCAAGACAGAAAGAAAGAGAAAGAAAGATTGTAGGAAGGAAGGAAGATAGACAGAAAAAGAAAGGAGGGAGGGAAGAAGGAAAGAAAAAGGAAAGGAAGAAAAAGAAAGGAAGAGGGAGGGAGGGAGGAAGACAGAAAGAAAGATGGTAGGAAGGAAGGAAGACAGACAGAAAAAGGAGGGAGGGAAGAAGGAAAGAAAAAGGAAAGAAAGAGGGAGGAAGGGAGCGAGGGAGGAAGAAAGAAAGATGATAGGAAGGAAGGAAGGCAGAAAGAAAGAAAAGATGGTAGGAAGGAAGGAAGACAGATAGAAAGAAAGAAAAGAAAGAAAGAAAAAGAAAGATGGTAGGAAGAAAGACAGAAAGAAAAAGAAAGGAGGAAGATAGAGAAGAAAGAAAGAACGAAAGAAAGAAAGACTTATGACCACAATTGAGCCTAACATTTTGGTTGCTAAGCAAGAGCGTTGTTAAGTGAGTTTCACCACACTTTACAAGTTTGCCACGCCCACCCAGTCACCTGACCACTAAGCCACGCCCACCTGATGGGGTGGGGTGGGGGGCGGTGAGGATGAGTTTGTAGCACCAAGGGGGCGGTGGACTGAAAAAGTTTGGGAACCACTGCTCTAAGTGATCCTGCAGTTTGTCCCTTTCATTTAGCCTCTTATTAAATTCAAAAGGTTTGGAATTATTTGGATTTCATTACCAACACTCACAAAGAAAGCAGCACAAGGCTGCATCCTTCCGAGAATTTGCTGAGTTCTATTTTCTAAAGGTTCACTTTGAGGTGAAGGATATCTTTTAGATGAACAATATGTTCCTTCTCTTGCTTTATCCCACTTGTGTACCACATCTGCAGCCAAGCCAAGCTAAGGTGACTAATTGTTCCACTAGCCCATTGGGCAGGAAGGAAAGGAAATGAAGAAACTGAACACTGGAGATCAGGCTGTTAAATAAGATAGTTGGAATCACCTAATTGGAGTTCTGGCCCAGTTTTAAGCTTGTTGCAAAGCACATAACAAAATGGACAGGATTTTATGTGATCACAGCTGCCATGTTGACTTCTTTGACCCCTGCCCTGCCAGATGCCCCCAAGGGAAATTGAAGTAATTGACACATACACATAACTGCCAGCAAGGGTAACTTTGTTCTATGTTAGCCTTTCCCAGGCTGGCATTCTCCAGAATGCATTGGACTGCTACAACTGGAGTGCTTAGCTAGCCCAGCTATATGGTTGGGAATTAAGAGCATTGTAACCTATAACATCTGGAGGATGCCAGGTTAGAGAAAGGTATTTTGTTGCCTTGGTTGCTTCCTGTTACTTTCTTCGTGGATTTGAATTCTAGAACGTTTTACTGTATCAGCATGCTAATTGGAAAAGAGAGCAGCACATAAATATACTCAATACCCCAAGTTAATCTTATTCTGCCTTGTCACTTCCTCCACTCTGTTTAGGAGAAACTGCGTAACTTACAGCAACAGGTTCAAGTGGAAGACTGTCGTTGGTAAGACCTCGTGGGAATTGGTGGACCAGGGGATGCCGAGCGGGGTCTCCAAACAACTTTTGTACTTGACAAGTAGCATGATGGCAACATCCCCAAGGTTGCCCATCTTTGGGGAGAGGGAACCCCAGTAGTGCACTGCTGCTCCCTTGGGGAGGGAATGGGAGGGGAGGAGCCTTGATTTTGATGGAGGCAACAAGATATCTTCCAACTGGTCTCTTTCTATCACATCTCACTCTAGGAAATGCATGCTGGAGTTGGCCCAGAAGGAGGTGTTGCGGCTATTGGCCCAGCTGGGGCTATGCTTGGAGGGAGTGCTTCCCCAGAGGGAAAGGGTACAAGTGGAACAAGGCCAGGAGCTTAGGATGCTGAGGGAAGAATTGGATGAAGTCTCTGCTGCGTATGTGCCTTTTTTTTTTTTTGAGGAAAGAGGCTCCCTTGAAGCTGGACAGCCATGTCTCTCCTCCAATCTCCAGTTCTCTTAGGTCCTTCTGAGTTTTGGCCTCTTATTCCCAGTGAAAAAAGGACCAGATTTAAGAGATGATGGAGTCAAGAACAAACCACTAATTACTGTTCCTTAGAGTTAATCTTTCCAGTTCATCTAGAGGTCTATTATTAGATAATGATAGCAAGTCTTTGTAGTAATGGGGTTTACTCCCTACATATGTATACTAGAGTTTCCCCACCATAAAGATGTAGTTTAGGAAAGTTGACTACAAGTTCCATGATCCTCATTTTGTATTGACGAAGTATTATAGCCTACACATCTGTAGGGAATATTGGTACAGTAGTGGGCAAAATTGTGGGAACCTTTTGGGAAAAGGATTTTTGAGGTTTGATGGCTAATAACACCACTTTTTTGGGAGTAGTACCATAAAATTATATATCAATGGAAAGATAATTTAATCAAGAATGTAATGCAATAACTTTTATGAAGGATTTGCTATTAGAATAGCAGTTATAAAGAAGAAAAGTGAAACACGTAGAAAAAATGAGATATACAAAAATTATCACCATAGAAAAAACGAGATATACAAAAATTATCACCATGTCAGTTAATACTTAGTTGGGTAACCTTTAGCATGAAGTAGGCCTTACAGCGTCTTCCCATGGAGAGAACCAAGTCTTTTAGTTCTGCAGCTGTTATAATGTGAAACCAAGATTGAATGATTGCTTCTATTAACTGGGTTTTATTGCTGGGTTGTTTCTGACTAACAAGTTTCTTCAGTCGGCTCCATAGATTTTCAATTGGGTTAAGGTCTGGGCTGTTTGGCTCATTGCCAAAACAAGATGACACCTGATTGGCTGTCTAAACACTCGTGCTCATTGGCTACAATCAGATGAAGGAAAGCTACCTGATATCAACCTAAGCAAGTTGTGCTTCCTTTTTCTGGTTATTTGGCTATAACTTGTCATAGAATATAGATAATTGAAGAAACTTTGTTGCATTACATTCTTGATTAAATTATCTTCCCATTGATATATAATTTTATGGTACTACTCCAAAACAAAAGTGGTGTTATTAGCCATCAAACCTTAAAACCTTTTAATGATAGCTTTAATTTTGTTATGGATCTAGCATGTTGTGAGCCGCCCTGAGTCCCTAGGGATTGGGCGGCATAGAAATCCAGCAAAATAAATAAATAAATAAAAATAAATAAATAAAAATACTGTACACTTTCCCCAAAAGGTTTCCACAATGTTGGCCACTAGTGTATATTATAAGTTAGTGCTTTGTTGCCCTATAACTGATTACTGTATTTTTTTTGTCTTTTAAGAAGTGAAGATTTCTAATGTTTGTGGATCTTCCAAGGGCAAGCTTCATTAATCTGCCAATGATACCTTGTCTCTGCCTTTTTTCTTAGCAGGTCTTTTTTCTGTAACAGTGTACATTTAATTCTACCTCTCTTTGCTTCAAAAATATCAGATGGTAGAAAAATTCAAACATCAGATTCAGAATAAACAGGGTGCGTAAGAGTCCTCCAGCATAGTTTTGACAAGTCTCCAGTTCCAGATGAAATTCCTCATCCAGGTGCCCCACTTCCCCCATTGTAATGAAGAATAAGAGAGAATAAAATGCAGAGGAACAGGGGCGTGTGCAGCTTCTCCTGGAATACAGATACCCCAAACCAGGAAGTCACCATTCTTCAGTCAACCTATGATGTGATAGGACTGTGTAAAATGAGATCGCTCCAATTTCAAGACATGCTCCACAGATAAGAAAGCCTACTGTTGCATGTGGCAGGCAAAATATACATCTCTCTGAGCTGTTATAGGGCTATGAATTTGGAAATTGTGGAAATTTGCCATTTCACTTAAGGCTGCTGTCTTCCCTTTCTTTTATGCCAGGGCAAAGCGGGCATCAGTATCTCTCACTCAGGTCCGGGTAGACCTGGATGGACTCCTGGAAGACATATCCCGACATCTTGCAACACTGAAAAATATGGAAGCATCTGACCGGCCTCCTCCTAATTGTGCTAGATGTTCCAGGTACCTAGTTAAACCTCTGGGTCAGAATCAGGGATGAAATTCAGCCGATTCTTTCTGGATCGCACGCACCGATAGGGCTGACTGCGTGAAGCCTCGCCCACCCATGCGGACATCATGATGTCCCTTTTTTGCGATGATTTTCAGGCTCTGCGTATGCGCAGACGATGCACGCACATTTGCGAACCGGTAGGGAAGGTAAGTGAATTTCATCCCTGGTCAGAATTGAAGAATACGGACAAACCTGATAATGAGAATCAGAAGGTTAGACTAAGGAAGGATGTAGAGTTAGGTTTGATTTCCTTGATTTCACTCAGGGCAATGTCATAAAACCACTAAGCAATTATTTGCTTCATTGCAGTTTATTAAACAAAGCATTAGAGATAGTCTGTGTCTTACTATTGTAAGCCATAAACCACAGGTGGATCTGTACTGATGCTTGACTTCCCAGCCTGCTAAGTGGTTGCAACAGGTCTTCCAGTGACTTGTTTATCCCAGAAGAGGTATGCTATACCAGAGAGATTGTGTCTGAAATTGTTAAGAGAAAAAATGTATTTCACCTATGGAACTCTGGTTTCTATCTCCAGACTTACTTTCCCTTTTTGACTCAAAAACTATACCATAGAAATTTGGCATTCTGTCTTTAAAGTGCGACAGTACATTTTGGGATGTTTTTGCCATGGCAGATGGATGCTGGCCTTGGTATAACCTCTGGTTTATAATCCCCATGGGCCACAAAAACTAAGATAAAACCAAACATACCATATTATGACTTAGCATGATGGATTGACTGATTAAATCAATTTAATAGCTTCCCAGTTGACACAGGGTAGTGTATACCAATAGAAAGCAATGTGTAATAAACTCTCAACATTAAAATTCCCAAAGTAATTTCATCTAACCAAAACCAATCTACAAGCAGTCAAATGGCACAAAAATCTCCCATCCAGTATTTGGGGGGGGAAAGCCAGGTCTTGGTAGTTAAGTTGTATGGACGTCAACTCCCAAAATTCCTGAGCCAGTTCACAATTCCTGAGCATGAATTGAAATCCACGTAGCCTAATGTTGCCAAGATTGAAAAATACTTTCTTACTGGATGGGACTGACATATCAGAACAGCTATAAACTCTTAAGATTTTTCTTTCAAGGACTATCCCAAAGTTTTGTTTAAGCAGCCCATGAACAGTAATGTCAGCTAGAAATACTGACTTGATATTATAGATTTCCTTTCATAGACCAGCAGGTAATTGCAGTTTTCCAGTTCACAGAAGAGAAGGTTCAGTATTATAGAAGCAAGTGAATTGACTACTCACATGAAGAGTTAATTGGCTGCTGCTGAAAATGCAGTTTTGTACAAAATCCAGTCTCTGGCATTGGCTTTAGATTCCTGAGAACATCTGTTTTCATTTATTAAAAAAAAAATAAGTTGCTAAAGCTCATGTAATTGGCATGCATGTTTAAAGAATCAAGAAGAGTTGGGTTTTAAAATGGATGCTTTTAAAAACTCTCTTTGCTGCTTAGATGTTTCATACATATTGCCTACCTCCCCACCTTTCTTCTAACGGTATTTTGAGACCACCCTGTCAGTTCCAGAAAAAGGGGAATTTGTCCTAAAGCAATATTAAGTTGGACCAGTGCTTCTTTGTCATATTTATATTAAATAAGCTCACTTCCAGAGATACCTTATATTTATGTTATTTTCAGTGCAGCAAATTGCACTCTGACATTGCATGGAGGGAGTTTCCTTGACGCTTTTATCTGGGCTGTTTCTGACGAAGTGAGAATTAATGTCACAGAGGCGAAATAGATCTTTCTCCCGGAATTCAAACATTTAGGAATAAAGCCAAAGTGTAAAAGTCTAATTAAAATATTTATTTCGATACAAAAACAATAAATTCTGATTGTTTACATCTCTGCTATAAAATGCGACTTTCCCAATCGAGAGCCAAGTCAAGAAGGGAAGAATGGAGATTCAGGAATGCACACATGCGTACAAGAATATTATATCACGTGGTAAGAATGTACCATTATAATAGATAGGGATGCAGCTCCCTGCATATACATACAACTGACAATAATCACACCGTGACAGTTTCTCTCTCAAGATTTAAACCTATCCTATTTTCTACATTGACTGTGTAAATGGCATCCCTTCTTTTCTTTTCTTCTCTTTCACCTCTTGGTTCCCACCCACAGCTACAGCATTGTGAATACAGAGGTGCTGCGAAAGATGTTTGAACATGCGATGGCACCCATTTTGGAGGAGCTGAAGCAGCGGGCCCAATCAGAAGGCATATGCCCCAGCTGCCAGCGTTTGCAGAAGATGATGACACAGTGAGGAACAGAGTAGACTAACCCCAGACCTTCCTGCCCCCAATAAAATGTTTCCAGAGTGCAGTCTTTCTGGAGCATTTTTCTGATCCTAAGTTGATGCAGGCCAGACCCTGAATCCTATTCCCATTCTAATCGGTTATCAGTTCACCAAAATTTCTGCCAGAAAAAATATTTTTAAATACTGGAGGTTAAGTTTAGGATCTTCAGAGGGCAAAGCACAATAACTTTGTCACTAAGCTTTTCTTTCTCTCCTCTTGGCTCATACAGGGAATTCAGTCCACAGCCCAAAAGTTAAATGAAAATCCTGCACATGCTTTCCTGAGCACTTCTGTTAGTGCTGAATGATAGATTCAGTGTGACTGAAAGTGAAAGTCATTACATTGACAGGGAACAATCAACAATATTAATTGTAATGATAAACGTAAATTAAAGTTTGTTTTTCCCTGATGATTTTGGAGAGTGCAACCTCCTGTTGTTTTTCCAAGTCCAAATATGACTCAGATCCGATTAGTGCCACACATCACTCAGCTACAGTTGTTGCACTAAGTCCTCAATGAGTAGTTTTCCTGTGCACTTCTATGTTGCTCTTCTTCTCCTCTGAATAACTGTTCCCATATTTTATGGGAAGGATAATAGCACTAAGGTTGGTGTAGGACAGTAAAACAATGTGAAAAAAATGTTAGCTAAACATCAGGATTTGCTCCTGGACAATAAATCTAAAGGCATTGAAGGAAAAAAATCTTCCAAAAATAGTGACTTCTGTGTGATGCAACATATTCCCTGTGCAAGTTTTAGATTTTTTCAGATTTCAGATCTCAAAAGGTGTTTTTTATTTGTTTGTTTGTTTTTGCGACCCCATTACTGAACCTCTGCTGGACAACTGTGCCAAATTCATTCTTTAGCTTGGGGCTATGTATGTAGGTCCCATAAAAATTCAAAGCAGGAATCACATTTGGGAACTTAAACAAGGGTGCCACACAGTGGCTGAATATGTAAGTACATTTAAGTTAATTTTTAAGAATTTTACATAGAATAATACTGCATATATCAATTTAAAAAAGGTTTGATAGATGAAACTTTAGATGATCTAGCTAAAACTGAATGTCCAGATCTTTTGAAAGAATTAATATAGCTGTGTCTTCATATAGAATTCTTTATTCTTTATTGGCCAAGTGTGATTGGACACACAAGGAGTTTGTCTTTGGTGCATTTGCTCTCACTGTACATAAAAAAAAAGAAAAAATACATTCATCAAGAATCATAAGATACAGCACTTAGTGATAGTCATAGGTTACTAATAAGCAATCAAATCATACTAGGAAACAAATAAAACCATATAAATTGTAAAGATACAAGCAACATAGTTATAGTCATTGATGAGTGTTTACAGTAATGGAACATTAGATCTTAAGCCTCCAACATATTGTCAAGCCTACGGTCTCCCTGCAGATCGATGCCTATCTCTGAACATACATCTTCAGAGGAAACCACACAGGTCAGGGTAGTTCACCCTCAACTGACTGAAACAGGAAAGGCTCAAAGGTGCAGGGAGGGTTGTATTTGTACTGTGGGCTCCAGTGACATCTAGCTATCACATGCCCTGCCAAGACCATTTGCTTTGCTTTGTCAATTACTGTTGAAAATATATACATTATTTTGTAGATTTCACTGCACCTCTGGCCCTGCCCATTGCTCAGGAAAACATTAATTTGGAATGAAGATGCACAACATGTTTTTGGAGCTTTAAAGACTGCTTTTGCATCAGAATCCGTCCTCCTTCAGATATGACTATGGGGTAGTACTAGTAGAAGCTGCAAACATTCAAGCTTTTGAAACATGGAGATATATCTTAGAGGAGGCGTAATACTCTGTGTAAGTATGCACTGACCCCCAGAATTGAGAGCATGTTTGTAGATGCTCTTAAGTTCTAGTGGTCAGTGTATACTTGCTGCAGGCCACTTGGACTCTTCAAGACAATTTAATTATGGGATTTTTGATCACCATGAATCAGGATGATGCAAGGCGGTATGTCACCACCTGCTCAGCCTGTTATAGAACAAAAGACACACCAGACAAGTAATGAGGACTATTGGTGCCATCATACATCCCAATATATCCTTGGGCCACTGTATCATTAGACTTTGTAACATTTAACAAGGGGAAAGGGGGACTTTTGGTGATGGTGGACACTTTAACAAAGATGGCTCATTTCATAGTTTCCTCAGAGCTGCCCCCAATCAAAGACACAACTCAGCTATTTTTACAACATACATATCTTCTATTTACATGACTTATCTGACCACTTGGTCTCAGACTGTAGCCCACAATTTACTACCAAGTTCTGATAAAAACTTTTCAAAAGTCATGGGGTCCAGATCCACTTCTGCGCATCATCTGGAATCAGATGGGCAGATGGCACGGGTGAACAGGAATCTGGAGATTTCAAGGCAGACTTCACCACAATCACTACAGCAAATGCAAAAGGGTTTTTAAAGAGATGATACTGAATTGAGTGCCATAGGTATTGACTTGTCTACATTCTTGGCTTGACCATAGATTACAGATGTCTAACGTGGAATATAACTGGAGCAAATGCTCCCGCCCTTTCTACGATTCTGATAGTTTCCCCAAATCCACCAGGGGGCACCATCTGCCTCAGACAGGAAACCATTGAGAGGGGCCTTTCCTCCCCCTACTCCCATACCCATCATCCCTGCCCTCTCCCTTCTCCCTCCCATGTGCTCCTCTTTCCCGTCCTTTCTACGATCCTGACACTTTCCCAAATCCACCAGGGGGCACCATCTGCCTCAGACAGGGAACCATTGAGAGGGGCCTTTCTTCCCCCTACTCCCATGCCCATCATCCCTGCCCTCTCCTATTTATATAGATTTCCCTCAGCTTGGCTCAGAAAGGTTTGTCCAGCAGAGGGCGCTGGTTTTCAACAAAATCATGTTTTTACCTGTTTTTCAAGAAAATCATGTTTTACCTGTCACGGGTGTGACATCTATATAATATAGGTATATAAAAATGGTCTTGTATTCGAATGCAATGTTATGTCAAAATTTCAAAGCAATCGGTGAAGTACTTTCGGAGATCTTAGATCATTCCCAAACGAACAGTTACATTTTTATTTATATAGATGTGATGTGTGGTGTTGCCATTAGAGTTGCAGCTCTTATAAAAGTGGTCGCAGTACTCCATCTCTTTCTCCCTACATACCCCTACAATACAGGTGTGGTCACAACTGCTGTCAGCCTCATTGCTTGCCTGAAGAATCCCAATAATTTCAAGACATGTCTTCCTGGCAATATCCTGGCTCAGCAGGTTGAGTGAGGAAAGGAGAGCCAAGAATCCTCTCCTTTGTTTAGTATTATTGCATCACCATGTTTTGTTTCAGAATTTTTTTTAACATTTGTGGCAAAGTTTGTGTTTGTTGGAAAACTGTAATGGTCCTGGAATTCTAAGTCTGTGCATGAAGCTGTGACATCTCACAGCTTCAACCTTAAACTGTCTACTGTGGACCTCACCCCATTCCTAAGGGGTCCGTAAAGGGTGTGTGCCAATGGTGGGTTCCTACCGGTGCGGTCCACTCTATCGCACCAGTAGCGGCGGGCTGGTGATATCATCAAGAGGTTACCGACCCAGTGTGGTTGGTTGCCGGTCCCTAGGAGCCGCCATCTTTTTTCGTGAATGTTTTGGTGATTTTTTGCTTCCGCGCATGCGTGGAAGCAAAATCGCACCGAAATCTCACAAGGGGATGCGCGTGAAAGAGAGATTTCAGCAAGATTTCGCTTCCACGCATGCATGGAAGCAAAACGCCAAAATCGTGCACGCATGCGCATCCCCTCACAAGATTTCGCACAAGATTTCGGCATGATTTTGCTTCCGCGCATGTTCAAAAGCAAAATCACGTGAGGGGGAGCGCGCGCATAGCAAGCTTGCGCATGCATGAAACATGGTGATGTGCACGCAGAGCAATGGTAGCAAGGTGAGCAACCTGCCCCTGGTGTGTGCATAAGCGCACGAGCGTGCCTACCCTCCCTGTTCTACTGTAAACATTTATTTGTATTCATTTCCTTCGTTCATGTCCATGTTCATATTCATACCTGCTATATTGTACATGTTTGACAAACTAATAAATGAAATAAATAAAAATATTAATTCTCCAAAGGAAGTACAGTGACTTCTTTTTTCCCCATTGTGCATTCTATTATTTGTTGGGCGTGGATTGTCTGATACAGAAGTTGAGCTTAGCTACCCAAAAGAGGGCAATGAGGAGTAACTTGGGTGGATGACAGAGAGGACAGCATCCTAGTGGTGGATGTGATAAATGGCTTTGTCCTCCTGTCATTGAATGGTGGAGGGACAAAAGAAGGAAGTGTCAGCGTTCCAAGAAATACACCATAGAAAGCAGATATGGAGTCTTAATCATTTCCTTCTACAGAGCTATGAGCTTGCCTCCTTTGGAACAAGTATTCACTTGAAAGCAGACCAGTAGATTGAGAACATGGACAGTTATATAGGATGTGGAGGAGGATTTTCTGGAGTTTCTCCCATAAGCTTTTGCCTTTAATGGAAGCTTCTCTTCCTGTCTGATAGCTTCCTCCATTTCCTCCTCCTGGAGAATATGATTGTTTTGATAGACCAGATGTGGAGATTCTGACCGGCTCTCTGGGCTGCCCTGCTTGTATGCTCTCCTTTCAGATTGTCTCTTCAGCCTCTACAGACCTCCAGGACTACACCTATTACTTTGTGCCGACCCCTTGGCTCTCAGTCAAGCTTCTGCTGCAGTGTTACCCTCTCCCAAGTAACAAACATACTCAAAGTCAAGTAGTCAAGATAATACTGTGTGCCTACCATCCCTGTCCAAATGTTCTCTCTTATCAGTACCCATCTTATGTATATAAACAATGTTATATCTATGTATATTGCCAACACGTACTTGACAAAAATAAATAAATAAATAAAAATAAAATAAATGCCAGCTTCCAATTGTTGTAAGGAATATCCTGGGTTCAGTTCCAAGTGGGGAAAAAGACACTGGATTCATGGAAGTTGCTTGGAAAGAAGGTTTAATGGTGGACAGGAGCACATGGCATGAGCCCTGTACAGAAAAGGTAGATCACATGCTTCCAGATGTGGGTGAAGAGAAATGGAAGGACAAAATGCTGGGAGTTCCTTGCTTTATATTCTCTCTTGGGCCCCTCTCTAACTGTTTCCTGTTCCTATACAGAAATGTATTCCATTGGCTGTCAGATTCCCAGGGGCATGGTTGATGGAATCTTACCAGGTCCCAAGTGGTGTTATGAAAGGGCTTTGGGATTCCTATTACGGTTCTTTGTTATGTAGAAGACTGTTCCAGGCTAGGTGGGAGGAATGTGGCAAGGGTGGGGGCAGGGAACTGCAGGAAGCTGCTTTGTATTTAAAACATGTTTCTCTTTTCCTCATTCAGGGAAACATTCTTTCCTTTTTCAATATTTCCTAGGATATTTCATTTTTTCTAGGAGGGAATGGGTGCTAACTTCTTACACAGTGCTGTAGAAAAGTTGCCTGAGCTTTTTGCTGATTTGCAGTTCTCTCCTTAGGAAAGGCATAGAATCAACACAAACCTTTTATTTTTAATGTTTTACCTTGTTTAACCTCTTCATCACAACAATTTTTATTTATAATTCAGGATAATTGACTGCTTTGAATGCATTTTTGTCAAATAGATGGGATATGAATTTAACAAATAAAACTTAGCTTCTCCTCATCACTTTTTTCCTAGGCCTAAGGAAGTCCCTTTTTCCTCCTCTATTAAAAAGCCTGCACAATCATTATGCCCACGCCCTTCCTATTGTCCTCCCCCTCTGCATTTGATCATTGAAGGAAGAGATCCTGATAATACCTGTAATTTTTGTAGCATCCCCAAAACACTGAGATTTTGTTGCATTCCCTTATGGAGCCTTTCAGAACAACAGAGAATGGATGGTCCTAAACTTGTGAGAAAATGGAATGAAATATAGATCTTCCTGGGTGGGTGAGAGAGATATGATTGCTGGCCAAAAGGGAGAAGATTCACTAACAGAGGAGCTCAAGAAAACACATTCAAGACTTTCAAAGACTGCATATAATCTTGAACTGCTGTGAGCATAGCAAGAAGGGAACCAAGCAGTGAGAAAGCAAAGGTCCTTTGCACACTGATTATCACCTCCAGTCTGTTAAACTAAAATATTTGAAATTGACTTTTGTCAGAATTTTTTGTAAACCGATGTCATACTAGAATGGGAACAAGATTCAGGATATGCAGCTTGACAGATTGTACCAGGGGTGAAATCCAGCAGGTTCTGACAGGCTCTGGAGAACCGGTAGCAGAAATTTTGAGTAGTTCGGAGAACCGGCAAATGCCACCTCTGGCTGGCACCAGAGTGGGGTGGGAATGGGGATTTTGCAGTATGCTTCCCCTGCCTTGCCCACCAAGCCACGCCCACCAAGCCACACCACACCCACCAAGCCACGCTCACAGAACCGGTAGTAAAAAAAATTGGATTTCACCACTGGATTGTACATCCATAATGAAGATGGATCTGCTCCAAATCTCCCAGATCTTGATCTGACCTGCACTGATTTAGGGTAAAAAGAATACTCCAGAAAGGCTGCACTCTGAAATCTTTTTATTGGGGGCAGGAAAGTCTTGGCTTAGTCTACTCTGTGCCTCACTGTATCGTAGTCTTCTACAAATGCTGGCAGCTGGGGCATACACCTTCTGATTGGGCCTGCTGCTTCAGCTCCTCCAAAATTGGTGCTGTTGCATGCTCAAACATCTTTTGCAACACCTCTGTATTCGCAATGCTGTAGCTGTGGACCAGGAAGTGAAATAAGAGAGTCAATTGTAAGAGGGTTTAAAAATACTGTTAGCAGGAAAAAGGGGGGGCAGGGGAAAGGAGAGGAGAGGTGAAGGTATGAACATTCTAAGCTTAAAGAGAATTTTAAAAAGCCATTTAAAATCCAGCTCCTCTTGATTCTTCTAAATATACATGCCATTATCGTGAGCCTTTTTCAAAGAAATGGAAACAGATGTTCTCAAGAATATAAAGCCAATGAATGCCAGATACTCCATTTTGTAGAAAACTCCATTTTCAGCAACAGCCAATTAACTGCTCATGTGAATAGTCAATTTACTGGCTTCTGTAATACTGAACCTTCTCTTCTGTGAAGGTTTTCCAGTTAGTGAACTGGAAAATTGAAATTACTTGCTTGTCCATGAAAGGAAATCTGTAATATTAAGTCAATGTTTTTGTTAACATACTGCTCATGGACTGCTTAAGTCAGGTTTTTTTTGGGTAATGATGGAAAAATCTTAAGAGTTTGTAACTCTTCTCATTCATCATGTCTGTTAGATTCACGCGGGAATGAAGGAGCGAGACACAGGAACAGTTCAGCACCTTTATTTCTCCAAAGCTGAGTGCAATACGAACTGCCAGCAGGCTGCAGGGAAGCCGCTTTTAAGGGCTTCCCTGTAGCCTGCCGGCCATTGACAGCAGTTCATTTCTCCCGCCACTAGATTAGTCAATCACCGGCAGCCATGCAAATCAGTACTCCATACGGCAGTACATAACACCCCTCCCCTCTTGGTTCATGTAAAGTCCAATCAGGAATCAACGTAGGTCACATAGTCACGCGAGTAAACAGGGCGCCGTACAGTCCTACTGGGCCTCTGCGATTCAGTTCCTCGGGAGTCTTCGACTGGAGTGGACATGCCTGTTGCTGCTCCCTCACCTGCTTGTGGAATAATCTGGAATCGGCCGCCAGGCATGGCGGCTGAAGTTTCGGCGTCTTTCTTCTCCAATCCCGGATGACTTCACTGGACTCCGGCATCTGCAGGTAGGGACTCACGTGCCTCCTCCGGGGTTGAGGATAGGTCCCTCTGGCTTCTCGTAGATAGGGCCTGGCTCTCATCTTGGTTGATTGTGTTGTATGGCCTTTGGGGCAGAGACTCGTGTTCTTCTGGCCTTTGCGCCAGGGTTCCTTGCGGAACCTTGTGTGGCCTCTGGTTGGCGAAGCCAGGGACCTCCAGGTTTGGTCCTGAGCAGGTTGATGTGTCTCCGCCACACTTGGCTGTCAAGTTTGACTTGGTAGGACTTTGGCCCGGTGACGGCTATTACGGTGGCCTTCACTCATTTGGGATCCCCTGCAAAGTTCTGTGCAAACAGTAGCTCGCCTACGGCTAGTGTTCAGGTTGGCTTGCTGGACTCCAGGGGTGTCTCCGGGTGATAATTGAGATTCAGCCTGTCCAGTTGGAACCTCAGTTTTTGTCCCATCAGCAATTTGGCAGGGCTCCAGTTAGTGACCGCACATGGCGTGATGTGTTGGGCCAGCAGGAACTTGTTGATCCGTTCCTGCCAGTTCCCCAGGCCCATTCTGGTTAAAGTCTCTTTTGTCATCCTCACCATTCTTTCTGCCCGGCCGTTGCTAGCCGGACTAAATGGCGAAACGAGCACATGCCTTATTCCCAGGTCGGCCAGGAATGACTCCATGTTCTTAGCTGTCAGCTGTGGTCTGTTGTCTGACACGAGGACATCGGGCAGGCCAAGTGTCGCAAACATCCTTCTCAGGGCTCGTATGGTGGCTTCTGTGGTCAAGGTGTGCATGTTCACTACCTCCAGCCATTTGGAATAAGCATCCACAACAATTAAGAATGTTTGCCCCACCATAGGTCCTGCAAAGTCTATGTGGATTCTTGACCATGGGGCTTTCTGGTATCTCCCATTCTAATAGTGTGGTGCATGCCATTCTTGGCATGGCAGGCAGGTTGCCACCCACTCTGTAATGTCCTGATCCCATTTCAGCGGCAGCCATGCAAATCAGTACTCCGTACGGCAGTACATAACAATGTCCATCCAATAAGAGAGTGTTTCTCACCCTTGACAATGTCAAGTTGACAGCTGCTGTGACCTAGAGGTAGAGCTCTTGCCTCACAATCAGGAGGTTGTGAGTTCGATCCTAGGTAGAGGCAGATGTAGGGTCTCCTGCTTGGGCAGGGGGTTGGACTAGATGACCTGCAAGGTTCCTCCAACTCTGTTAATCTGTATCAGGCTTTAGCTAATGAAAACTGAGGAATTCTGCGAATTGAGGTTCATACAGCACAAATTGAAGTTCATACAGCGAATTGAGGTTCATACAGCACAAGCTTGAGAATCACTACAATAAGCTATGACAAAGGTAGGCATGTTCAAAGACCCCTCACTTAAGTTGCATTATTTGGAGCACCCAGGGCTGCTTTTTCACTGTGCCTGCCCTCTTACAGCGCTCTTCCCAAGATTCAAATGGCCCTGACAATATCTTTCAAAGGCTTGAGACCTGGCTTTTCCGCAGACACTGGTTACGGAGGTTTTCTCCCAGTTGACCGTTTCTGGATTGGTTTTGGTTGATAAAGTTATTTTGGGAATATATTGTATTGTAAATTTTAATATTGAGGGTTTTATTGTTTTTTATTGGTGTACACTGCTCTGGTTCATATGTCAACTGGACAGCTATTAAACTGATTTAATCAGTCAATCAATCATGCTAAGCCATAATATGGTTGTTGTTAGTCGCAAAGTCATGTCCAACCCATCGCGACCCCATGGACAACGTTCCTCCAGGCCTTCCTGTCTTCTACCATCCCCCGGAGTCCATTTAAGCTCACGCCGACTGCTTCATGACTCCATCCAGCCACCTCATTCTCTGCCGTCCCCTTCTTCTTTTGCTCTGAATCGTTCCCAGCATTAGACTCTTCTCCAGTGACTCCTTCCTTCTCATTAGGCAACTTTGGTTTTATGTGGCCCTTGCGGATTACCAAATCCAGCCCCCATCTGCCATGCCCAAAACATCACAAAATGTCACAATTTAAACGCAGAATGCCAAATTTCTATGTTTTGGGGGGGGGGGATGGTAAATAAGATGGGAATGGGAGTCTGAGCCCAGAAGATGAAATACATTTATATTTGTTAACAATTTCTTCTGACAGAAGCAGTAGCAGAAAACCTCTCTATAACTTCCCTTCTTGGATAAGCAAGTCACTGTAAGATTTCCTGCAGCCCACCAGCAGGCTGGAAATTCAAGCAGTAATCCACGCCTACCTTTGATTTAACAAGTGAAAAGATAGTCAATGCAGATAGTCCTCGTTAATGACCACATCACTCATATTTATGGATGCTTGCAGGGTTCCACAGTTGTGGGACCATGATTTACTGAGGATTTTTTAATATGGATTTCTGGTATTTACTTCTGGGTTCTGGTAAAAATGCCCATTGTGTAAAATTGGTCCACTTAACAACTGTGTTGTTTGCTTAAGAATTGTGGTGTTTGCTTAATAGCCTCCACAAAAAATTGTTGTAAAATCAGGTGCGGTCAGATGGTGACCTGCTTAGCAACCAACATGACATATGACTATAATTTCAGGCTCAATTAGTTATGCTGGCTGGAGAATTCTGGGAGTTGAAGTCCACAAGTCTTAAAGTTGCCATGTTTGAAGACCTCTGCTTTATGACATTGGCCTCCATGAAATCAAGGAAATCAAACTTAACATTGCCCCAATCTACACATCCTTTCTTAATCTAGCCTTTTGATTTTCATTATCAGGTTGGCCTATATTCTTCAATTCTGACCCCAAGGTTTGAACTAGGTACCTGGAACATCTAGCACAAGTAGGAGGAGGCCAATTAAGTGTTTCTATGTTCTTAAGTGTTCCAAGATATTGAGATACATCTTCCAGGAGTGGATTCACTTGCCAGAGCCCATCTAGGTCTACACGGAGCTGAGTCAGAGATACTGATGCCCGCTTTGCCCTGGTATGAGAAGAATGGAAAACGACAGTGGCAATAAGTAAAAATATCAAATTCCACAAATTCCAAATTCAAAGCCCTGCAACAGCTCAGACAGATGCAAGTTTGCCTCTCCACATAGATCTTAGCTCTAGGGAACTGTAAACAGTAGATTGTTCTTGACTCCATCAGCTCTTAAATCTGGTAGTTCTTTCATTGGGAATAAGAGCCCACAGCTCAGAAGGACCTAAGAGAACTGGAGGAGAGAAATGGCAGTCCAATTTCAAGAAAATGGAGCCTCTTTGCTCAAGAGAGGCACATACGTAGCAGAGACTTCATCGAGTTCCTCCCGCAACATCCTGAGTGCTTGGCCTTGTTCCACTTGTGTCCTTTCATTCTGGGGAAGCACTCCTTCCAAGCGTACCCCCAGCTGGGCCAATAGCCGCAACACCTCCTTCTGGGCCAACTCCAGCATGCATTTCCTAGAGTGAGATGTGATAGAAAGAGACCAATTGGAAGATATCTTGTTGCCTCCATCAAAATCAAGGCTCCTCCCCTCCCATTCCCTCCCCAAGAGAGCAGCAGTGCACTACTGGGGTTCCCTCTCCCCAAAGATGGGCAACCTTGGGGATGTTGCCATCATGCTACTTGTCAAGTACAAAAGTTGTCTGGAGACCCCACTCGCCATCCCCTGGTCCACCAATTCCCACGAGGTCTTACCAACGACAGTCTTCCACTTGAACCTGTTGCTGTAAGTTACGCAGTTTCTCCTAAACAGAGTGGAGGAAGTGACAAGGCAGAATAAGATTAACTTGGGGTATTGAGTATATTTATGTGCTGCTCTCTTTTCCAATTAGCATGCTGATACAGTAAAACGTTCTAGAATTCAAATCCACAAAGAAAGTAACAGGAAGCAACCAAGGCAACAAAATACCTTTCTCTAACCTGGCATCCTCCAGATGTTATAGGTTACAATGCTCTTAATTCCCAACCATATAGCTGGGCTAGCTAGGCACTCCAGTTGTAGTAGTCCAATGCATTCTGGAGAATGCCAGCCTGGGAAAGGCTAACATAGAACAAAGTTACCCTTGCTGGCAGTTATGTGTATGTGTCAATTACTTCAATTTCCCTTGGGGGCATCTGGCAGGGCAGGGGTCAAAGAAGTCAACATGGCAGCTGTGATCACATAAAATCCTGTCCATTTTGTTATGTGCTTTGCAACAAGCTTAAAACTGGGCCAGAACTCCAATTAGGCGATTCCAATGATCTTATTTAACAGCCTGATCTCCAGTGTTCAGTTTCTTCATTTCCTTTCCTTCCTGCCCAATGGGCTGCTGGAACAATTTGTCACCTTGGCTTGGCTTGGCTGCAGATGTGGTACACAAGTGGGCTAAAGCAAGAGAAGGAACATATTGTTCATCTAAAAGATATCCTTCACCTCAAAGTGAACCTTTAGAAAATACAACTCAGCAAATTCTCGGAAGGATGCAGTCTTGTGCTGTTTTTTGTTTGTGAGTGTTGGTGATGAAATCCAAATAATTCCAAACCTTTTGAATTTAATAAGAGGCTAAATGAAAGGGACAAACTGCAAGATTATTTAGAGCAGGGGTCGGCAACCTTAAACACTCAAAGAGCCATTTGGACCCATTTCCCACAGACAAGAAAACACCGGGAGCCACAAAACCCTTTTGACATCTAAAATGAAGATAACACTGCCTATATAGGGTTTTTTTACTTTTATGCTATGTATAAAAAAAACTACAGTGTGTTGAATTTATAAAATCAATGACCTGCTACAGAGAAAAAACATTTTTATTTCTGCATGCAACAAAAACATTTTGAACTCCGGAAAAAAAGATGGATCGAAAAGCTCAATAAATCACGTGCCAGCAAGTGTCACACATTGGCGGTTGTAACACATATTTTGAGTGACAGGGAGCTGCAGCAGAGGGATGAAAGAGCCACATTCGGCTCCACAACCGCAGGTTGCAGACCACTGACTTAGAGCATTTAAAAAAAGGGGACAGTTCTGCCAGAAATCCGAGGATGGGCAAGATGGAGAATCTGCACTACCCTTTCTTCCTCCTCCTCCTCCTCTTCCCCCTTTTATTTAGGAGTCTACAGAGGACAGCAACTAATTGTATGTGGCTGTTTTGACACTTAACTATATAATACTCAAATAACCCACCAGGAAATGATAATAACCATAAATAACTATGGTGATAGATTTCTACCCCAACTTTGAATGAGAAACTCTAGCTGGCAAGGTTACATCTAACTCTTCTTGTTTCTTCCATTGCTATTCCTTTCAGGGGACTGGGCTAAGAGAGGGAGGGACTGGCCCAAAGACCCCCACTCCCTCCCTCTCTCAGCCCAGCCTCCTCAAAGGAATATGG
Source organism: Diadophis punctatus similis (assembly GCA_023053685.1). Classification (NCBI taxonomy): domain Eukaryota; kingdom Metazoa; phylum Chordata; class Lepidosauria; order Squamata; family Dipsadidae; genus Diadophis; species Diadophis punctatus. Next base: position 7,426,442 of record JALIGW010000009.1, read on the forward strand.
TTGGAAGAAAGCAATCATATGTGTTTCTTCAGGTGAGGACAGGGCTAGAGCCAGTGTCTCTTCAGTGCCTGTCCAAAGTTAACCCCTACACAACGCTGGTGAGACTTTAAAAGCAAAATCTCAGAAAAGGTAACCACAAACCATTTTCATATTGCTGTTAAAAAAACTATACCACAAGGAAATAAGTATGGTTGAGGGTGCTTATTTCTCTTGTGCACAGCTCCCTTCTCCAAATTTTCCAGCGATCATCTTGTGCAGTAAGCAAGGGTGGGAGAGAAGAGCATTGATGGTTGACTTTGGACCTGAATTATAATCTCCTTAATCCCTAGTAGACAATGGCTCCCTTTTGGTAAAAGGTTCATGCTTTTTTTTAATTGGAAAGAGAATTTCTTAACAAAGATGAAAAAAGGGGGAAGGCATAAAAGAGACATTTAGGGGCAAAAATGGGTATCCTCTCTCTCACCTCCAAGAGGGCTGAGTTTTCTTCCAGCACACTGGTCTTAATTTCAGCATCCTCCACAGATTTTGTCACCTTTTGGCAGCTTTCCTTCAAGAAATTTCAGGGGTGGGGAAGAAACTCAGATGGTCAAGCATTAAGCAAATGGAATTAGCCATGTGACGGGGTGGGCGTGGCTTCTCAGACTGCTGAAGGGAGGGGAACTGAGATAGGTCCTGCCGCCCATTCCCTCTCCCCTCAGCAGCTCGAGAAGCCTCAAACGTGCGAAAATGCCTAGGATCATCACTGCGCGTTCGTGGCTTCTCGGACTGCTGAAGGGAAGGGAATGGAGATAGCTCCTGCCGCCCGTTCTTTCAGCGTCTCACACGCTCCCTCAGCCATTCTCCCCTGCTTGGACCCACTGTAGGGTAGGAAGGCAGCGCATGCACAGTGCCGGAAGCTCGGCTTCTGGGCATGCGCAGAAGAATTTTTTTAAAAAAAATTTAAAAAATGTTTTTTAAAAATGGCAGCACCCAGGCACCGGCAACCAACCGCACCGGTACTGTGACGTCACCAGCTACCGGTGCTATAGAGTGGTACTGTGACGTCACCAGCTACCAGTGCTATAGAGTGGACCACACTGGTAGGAACCCACCACTGGTGCTACTTCAGGCAGACATACCATGTCTTATGGAAGCATCCCTGAAGTTAGAGAAGCACCATAATAGATTCTGTGTTTGATTTAAAGATTGGCTGCTGTATTTCAATACCAGCTTACTTTTCCTCTGGATATGGAGGTTGGAAGTGACAATGTGATAAATCTAAAGTAGCAGACACAGACAAGACTAGATGTTCCAACAGAACAGACACTTTCCATTCACTAGAGAAAGATGAGAAGTCGCATCTTCAAGTGGAATATGCGCTTAAAAGATACACAGACCCCAAGCACATGAAGAATACAAATGATTTTTGGGAAAATTTGCAGGAGAACCTGTTGATCTACTGTAGCACTAAAGAGACTAGTGCTTTATGCACTCAAATAGCTATCATAGTAGCTATTGGGATAATCACCTTATTATTTAAAGAACCATAAGTTAGTTATCTTTGAGGAGGAAGGGAAAAGAAGCATTTTTTACTTGTTTATTATTAGAATAATACTAATTCAGGGCAAGATAATTATCTAGTAAAGCAGCAACAGGTATGTGGGCTTGTGACTCATTTCCTCACCTGTTGGCTAGAAGTATCATCTTCATCTTCTGACCAAGCTGGCTTGATGGGAAGCAGAGGATCCCGTCTTTCATCTCCTGCTCCCCACGGCAGGCCTTCATCATCTGTGGATTCATTCTCACTGGTGGAATCATCATGTTCCTCATCAGTTAGATTCAGGAGAGAAACGTTAGTACAAGCAGAAGAACGCTTCAAGTTCAGATTAGGGCTTTCACTGGTAATATGGGGCTCAATTCTGGGTTGGGAAAAAGTACACATATTATCCTTAGATAATAGTAATGAACTTTTTTTCTCACATAATATATCGCAGAGTGGTAGTTTTGATAATTTACTACAGCAAAGAGCCTTGTGATGCTTCAATGGCTTACATATTTCTTGGCAACGAAGCTTTTGGGAACCAAAAACAACCCTTGGCTGGTAACAATTTTATCATTTTTCTGCTATGCTTTCTAAACTCCCTTCATGAGCAAACAGATGTCAATACATGAAGATATTAAAAGAATGACAAAATTCTAGCCCAGTGATGGCGAACCTTTTTTTCCTCGGGTGCCAAAAGCGCATGTGCGCGCGCTATTGCACACTTGCGAGTGCCCACACCCATAATTCAATGTCTGGGGAGGGCAAAAATGGCCTCCCCCGCCCCCCGGAAGCCCTCTGGAGGTGGAAATGGTCCATTTCCTGACTTCCAGTGGGCCCAGTAGGCTTCCCGGGAGCCTGGGGAGGGTGAAAACGCCCTCTCCCGACCGCCCGGAGGCCCTCCGGAAGCTGAAAACACCCTCCCAGAGCCTCCACATGAACCGAAAATCAGCTGGCCAGCGTGCACATGTGTGTTGGAGCTAAGCTAGGACAACAGCTTGCGTGCCGGCAGATATGGCTCCACGTGCCACCTGTGACACGCGTGCCATAGGTTCGCCATCACTGTTCTAGCCCATCCCAAGCATGATGCTTTCTCAGCGTGTGTTTGTTGTTAACATCCTCAATTTATGGGATCACTATATGGAAATTCTGGAATATCATCCTGGAAATTTTGAGAATTGAAATCCAATGCATTGTTAGAGCATCCGGCTTTACTTATGTATTGCGTCATTTCTATACTGCAGTCAAGTTAACACATTTTGGGTGACTCACATACTATCATATCCCTCTACCAATAAATACAGATTATTCCAAAGAGATAGGGCAACTATAAAAAAGGCCCCCATCCCCATCACTTTTTGAAGGGGAGGGGAGTCCAAAGATGCCCCTCCTAGATAGGACCCACAATATCTATGTGAAGAAGATGGTTCATAAAGTAGCATATATAGCCCAACAGGGGGAAGGTTTTATAAATTAAAATAAGGATTTTATACAGGGAAATTTATTGTTAACCAATACATAGTTCACAGCCCATTGCTACACTGCTGAAGCAGATCTCAGCTTGCAGCCTATGGACACCAACTCGAGTTTTAAGTAATCTTCAAATGCAACCCACACATAATATATTGGAATAAACAATGTTGAGGTAATGAAGATAAGAGTGTCTACTGTCAATGTCTTCCGCTCCCAAAGGACACAACAGAAACACTAGGCCACACTTGGGAAAGGCTTTCCTGGTAACAATCCACTTGCTAATCATACAGAAGGATCCCTATTTTTATCCTACCTAGCTGTATCAAGGAATGCGATCCTCTCTAAAGCCAGAGGAGGTTTAACCTAGTTCAGTGATGGCGAACCTATGGCAGGGGTGCCACAGGTGGCACGCGGAGCCATATCTGCTGGCACGCAAGCCGTTGCCCTAGCTCAGCTCCAGTACGCATGTGCGTGCCCGCCGGCTGATTTTTGGCTCACGCGGAGGCTCTGGGAGGATGATTCCATAGGGCCTCCAGGGTGGCAGGGGAGCGTTTTCGCCCTCCCCAAGCTCCAAGAAAGCTTCTGGAGACTGGGGAGGGTGAAAAACGGGCCTACCGGGCCCACTGGAAGTCAGGAAACGGGGGAGTAGGGGGGGTCGCACAAGCATGCACAGCGGGGTGGGGCAAGTGAGGGGCTTTGAATTATGGGTGTGGGCACGCACGCGCGTGCGATAGAGTGCACACACACTATTTCGGCACCCGAGGAAAAAAAGGTTCGCCATCACTGACCTAGTTTCTTGCCATCCCATTCAATCTCTCACTTTTCACACCTTGTGTGAGGATCTCCTCTGCATTTCCTGCTACTGTATGTTCAGGCTATAAAGTTTGGTGTCATTATGCATAGTACATACTGTTGAACTCTCCCTCCAAACCAACAAATGACCTATCCCAGTGGTTTCATTTAAATAATAAACAGCAAAGGAGAGAGAATCAAGTCCTGGGGCACTACACATTCAAGTGACCTATGGTGTCACTTCTCTTGACATTACAAATATAACCAAAGAGTGGAACCACTGCAGAATAATGCCACTCATCCACCCACCCACCCACATCACATCCACCCATCTCTTAGATAATTCAGAAAAATATCATGGTCAGTGGTACAGAACATTACTGAGAAGTTTAATTGGACGAAGAATTCGGGTCGCAAAATTAACGTCACAGAGAATCCTGTCTGCTACCTCAGAGTTCACAAGATCAAACCAAGCCCAAATTTTAAGATACTACTACTTCAGTCACTCTGCTGTATTCTACCCATAGGGAGTCAAAGTCTATAGAAAAGGCTACATTTAGAAAAAGCCACTGGGGAAAAATAAATCAAGCACATACAAAGCCAGGATTTCTGAGATCTCAGTGCCAACCAACTTAAGGTGCAATTTTTTATCTAGCTGAGTGAACAAATGTCTCACTTAAGAAAGCAATAATTAACAGCCATGTATATATATCTCCAGCAGTATAACTGGGACCAGAAAATGAAGAAAAGAATGGGAAGAGGCGGGTTTCCCCCACCACTACCACTTGCTTGGGCAGGAATCAGAAATGATTTTTTTTTTAAATAAAAAGGAGCAATGATTCATATGCTTTGTTAGAAAAATAAACTAAAGTGTGATCTCCTGAGATTGAATCAGCACAATGTATGCAGAAGGGCTGACTGGCTTTTGAGTTGCATGTTGTTGGACCCAAAAACCAATTTGATTTGATAGAATCAAATTAGTGCTGGTGCCAAATACTCCCCCCCCAGGCTAGATGAATTCTCACACCTACCCAGTTATTGTCAGCAATAACTACTGTTATGGAACCTGCCCTAGGTCAGATGAGATTTGTTATCTACTTAGCCTAATGTTGGAGTACAAACTTTCGTTATTCTCAGTCAGCTTGACCATGCAGGCTACAAATTCTGGAAGCTACAGTCCAACAAAGCTGGGATCTGAGGGAAGCAGCTCTTCATAATCCAGAGGGAAAAAAAGGACTGAATCTGAAAACATTTGTAGGCAAACAGATGTGCTACTAGGCATACTCACTCCCCTTCCTGCATATTCCCACATGCTGCAACAAATACACTGAACTCCACTTCCATGCTTTCCCTTCCCAAGTCACTCACCCGTGGAAAGGGATAGTTTTCTTCTTTTGGGCGATGCTAGTAGACTTTCCAAGCTCCTCCTTGCTGCCCTGAGCCTGACTCTCAATTCCTGTTGGTGTGTCTCCAGCCTCATTTATTTCTTTGAATTGCCAGATGGTCTTCACCATGTTGGCCATTACTGGGTTGGGGGTCAATACCTGGTATGAGCACAAATTTTCTTGTCTGCACCTGGGAACATCTATCAGCTATAATCCACTCTGCTCTCCAAGTGGGGGCAGGGATCTCCCAGCTGCTGCTATGACCTCACAACAGTTGCCATGGGGCTGACAATCACGTGACCCCATTTTTTTCATCAACAGTTTATATCACCAACATTCTATGATGTCAGTATAGCATTCAATGGAAAGAAAATTGATCCAAGACTGTAATGCGGACATCAAAGGAATTGCATTGATATAGCTCAGGGGTCCTCAAATTTTTTAAACGGGGCCAATTCACGGTCCCTCAGACTGTTGAGGGGCTGGACCGGCTGGGTGGGTGTGGGTAGGTGGTCATGTGACTGGGTGGGCATGGCCAATTTAGCAGTCCATTTTGCCAATTTAGCAGTCCATTAAACAATACACACAAATTAAACTAATTTGTTTTGCCCCTGGGGAGTGTTTTATTTGCTTTTGTTTGCATGTTGCTCTTTTGGTTGACTTTTTTTTTTACTAGCTCATTTTTTAAGTTGTTTAGGAGTCTAGTGGTCCACTTCAGGAAACTCAGTTTTGCAGCAATTCTTCTCAGCCCCAAGGAGCTTACAATCAACAAGTAAAACAAACCAGGGCAGGCATTGCTTTTCCTTGTTTTGGTGTGTGGGAGGCAATGGATTCAGCCCAAGAGCTGGGCCTCCTTAGAGAGCCAAAGGAGCAGGTTTATGTCTACTCCAGAACCTGGAAACAGGCACCTCTCAGCAGCAACCTCCTGCATACTTGGGACTGTTCCCCGGCCAAGTCCCCCCAACCAGCAGGGGCTCCTTTTGCTCTCCCTCCACTGCTGCTCAGTGCCACCTTGTGCCTCAAAACAGACAAGAAGGAAAAGGGGTGCTTCTCCTCTGGGCTTGATTCCTCTGCCGCCTCCCCAACAGCTCCCTTGCCAAGATAACATGTTTCATTGTGCTGAAGCAGCAGCCATGAGACCCAGGCAAGCCCCTTCTGGCACAAGGGCTGCCTCTGCCTTCCTGGGCTGAGCTAGGCTATCAAGTATAGTAGCCTGCCTGCCCCCCTTAATTGATGGGGGAACGGAAAATTCAAAGTTGCCAGTTGGGCAGTCTTCCCGCCATGAGGGCTCATTTTGGAGAAATGCTGTGAGGAATTTTTAGCTTTTCGGGCTACTCCGGGGCTATTTTGGGTACTTTTAAAGGGCTTTAGATATGGGACCATATAGCAAACTGATGAATAATAACTGCAAAATGTATCCCAGGTGCATAGATGATGCCAGCACACTGAGTTGATCAACTGGCCTTTTCCCCTCTCGCTGGATCACCGGCCCCTCATTCTCCAAATCCAGATTTTTCTTACTCTTTCTCCACTTTCCACCTCTTCTTCCAAGGACCTTTTGCAAAAATAGAGGGGGGTTGGTTTCACCCTTGTAATCTCCAACATCCTTTCCCTTAATATTTGGATTCCTCAACCTTTCCTGAATTCCTGGCATCCAGATGCCAAAGATTTCACCCCCAGGCTTTTTTCCTCTCGCTGCCTCCTCTTTTGGGGCAGGTTTGGTGCCACCACTGTTTACCCAGACCTGCCTACCCCTACCTCACTCCCGTGCAGAGCCGTAAAGCAATCAGGGAGAATCCCGGCTCCCACCTCGGTTTACCCTTCCGTTGGCACATGTGCAATTCCGTTGGCACGCATGCAATTCCCACGCCTGCCCGGAATTGGAGGGTGGAGGTCAGTTGAGGGAAATTTTGGGGGTGCTTTGGAGTTATTTTTAAGGTCGTATTGCTCTGCAAAAAATTTGGGCATTTGGCAATGCTGCTTCCAGTTCCTCTTGTCTCCTTTAAGGGCAGAATTCATTGGCTTAGGAATGGACCTATTTGATTATTGTTTCATGAGAACTAAAAAGCATACATATACAGGTAGTCCTCGACTTACAACAATTCACTTAAACTTACAACAGCACTGAAAAAAGTGACTTATGACCACAGTAAAATCTACTTACCTTTCCTACCGGTTCAGAAGTGCACGCTTCACATGCGTGCTTTTTCACCCCTGCTCCATTCGCGTGCGTGCTTTTTCACCCTCTGCACATAAGCAGGTTTTGCGCATGCGCAGAGGGTTAAAAAAAGAAAATGGCAGCTTCTGGGTGGGTGGCCGGAGCCTCATGCTGCCGCTGCTACCGGTTTTCTGAACCACCGGCGCCTGCGGCTACCAGTACCCCCAAACTGGGCTGAACCAGTAGCATTTCATCCCTGCTTACGACCATTGCGGCATCTCCACCGTCACACGATCAAAATTCAGACACTTGGCAACTGACTCATATTTATGGCGGTTGCAGTGTCCCAGGGTCATGTGATCCCCTTTTTTGACCTGACAAACAAAGCCAATAGCAAAACCAGATTCACTTAACATCCGTGTTACTAACTTAACAACTGCAGTGATTCATTTAACAACTGTAGCAAGAAAGATTGTAACTTGCCGACACCCAGTTTAGTGTTATGTGGAAACTAACTAATGAATATAGTTATTGCATTCATATACTGACTTTTCTTTGGAAATACAAGTTGACATGTATGGGGCTGTTTTCTCATGTTATATCCGACACAACAATCATGTCCAATATGATAAGCAGAAAAAGAACAACTTGATAAAATCAGATCCAAGTATATTGTGGAATGTGAATCATTCAATTGTGGTTGATTCAGTTGTGGTTGATTAGTAAATAATAGTTATGCATAGCATATCAACTTAACGGTTGTGGTTAGTTGACACCGCATGTTGATCAAAAAGGAAAAAAATTACAAATGTTTCCTTTGATTTACTGTAGACAATACTAGCCTTTGGTTTAGCACTGCATTTGACGCATCCCATTGCCAGAGCAATCAGTGAAATGTTTTGGATTGTTTGCAAGTTATATGTTTTGCTTAACAAATAGCTAGATCTTTCAAAGAAAGTTTTGGATAATACCTTTTGATAGCATCCTATAGTGTTATTTCATTTTTAGCCCAACCTAGAATCTCTGCTGTGACTTTGAAATTCATGCTTTTTACTAACAAATGCTGACATCAGCTGGATACAAGAAAGAAAAGAAAAAGAGAGAAGGATAAGGAAGAGGAGGAGATTATAATTTTTATTGAATTCCAAATGTAAGTAATGAAATCATATATGATCTTAAAGTTTATTTCCCAAATTCCCTTTGTGATTACCTATGACTTCATGGCCAGAGGATTAGGAAATCAAGTAAACATGGAAAATACGCAGCAAGGGGGCGTGCATAAGCGCACCAACGTGCCTACCATCCCTGTCCTACAGTCCCCATTTATTTGTATTCATTTCTTTCGTTCATGTCTATGTTTATATTTATACCTGCTATCTTGTACATGTTTGACAAACTAATAAATACAAATACAAGTGAATACTTTATCTTTGTAGGTTTGTATGGATGTTATATCCTTGAGACTTGTGGAAGAGGTAAGAAGCAGCAAACAACACAAAAATCATATAGACAGATTATTTGTAAAGCATAAAAAAGACAATTTCATTTAAATACATTGGTTTGAAATTTTATATAATACTTGAGTCTACATATACAGTAGCTAAGCCATAATATATTTTTGGTTTAGGTTCATTGTGCTGTGTGAACCTTACTTTGTGTGGTGTAAGTATAACAGATTGCTTAACTATGATTTGTAGAAAAGTTTTAAACTATAGTCTAGTGTAGCAGTTGAATCTAGACATTGCCTTCTTGGACAACGTATAAAAGAGCAGTTCATTTTACAGCATATTTGTTCAGTTCAATCAATGCAATTACTTCAATGTCAGCATTACATCATTGGGTTAGTTTTCTTTCCATTGAAGGCTATACTAATGCCATAGAATGTTGGTGGTGCAAATTGTTGATGGAAGAATGGGGTCATATGATTGGCAGCCCCATGGCAACCATTGTGAGGTCATGAGAGCAACTAGAAGATCCTTGCCCTACCTGGAGAGCCAGTTGGCTTGTAGATAGATGTTTCCTGGTGTGGTACAGGCAAGAAAATCTGTGCTCATACCAGATATCGACTCCCAATCTATAATGGCCAACATTGTGGTGAAGACCATCTGGCAATCCAAGGAAATAAATGAGGCCGGAGACACACCAACAGGTATTGAAAGTCGGGCCCAGAGCAGCAAGGATCAGCTTGGAAAGACTACTACCATCAAGGGCTTTCCAAAAAAAAAGAAAGCCGTCTCTTTCCATGGGTGAGTGACCTGGGAAGGGAAAGGGTAGAAGTGAAATTTGGTGCAATAGTCATAGCAAGTAAAAACCTACAGGAAAGGGGGGTGCAGAGTAGCATTTCTGCTTTGCTTATAGATGGTTTCAGATTCAGTTCCAGATATCTAGAAAGGCCTCTGGGAAGAGATTATGGAACTCTCCCCTTTTCTCCTTAAATTCATGGAGAGCTGCTGCCATGAGATCCCAGCTTTGTTGGACTACAACTCCCAGAACTTGTATGCATAAAGCTGGCCAAAAATAATGTTTGTAGTCCAACACTGGGCTAAGTGGATAATGAATCTCATGTGATCTAAATAAAGTACTAGAACAGTGGTTATTGCTCACAGCTCTGGCCAGGCATTGTGAAAAACCATTTAGGTATTTTCTAGACCAGTGATGGCGAACCTATGGCACGGGTGCCACAGGTGGCACGCGGAGCCATATCTGAGGGCACGCGAGGTGTTGCCCTATGTCAGCTCCAGCGTGCATGCACACTCTGGCCAGCTGATTTTCGCCCTTCTTTTTGGCCGTTTTCGCTCTCCCCACAGCGAAAACGGCCCAACAGGCCAACCGGAAGTTCACTTGTGTGCATCACCCCCAGCCTCCTTTCACTGTCAGAGGTCTTCAGGAACTTCTTCGATTTAGAACAGTTGCAGCCAGGCCTCCCACACCTCGGCCCTTTTCTTCTGCAGCCAGCAAGAGTTTTTTGAAGGCCTCTGTAGCCGACAACAGAGCTCCAGATCGATCTGGAGCTCTGTTATCGGCTACAGAGGCCTTCAGGAAAGCCTTCCCGGCTGCAGAAGAAATGGGCCGAGGTGTGGGAGGCCTGGCTACAACTATATGAAGGTAAGTAGTAGGGCAGCTTCACTTCCTTTCATTTCCGAACTTCCAATTGACCCGTTGGGCCATTTTTCGGCGTCCCCAGACTTCAGGCGGCTTTCCTGAACCCTGGGGAGAGTGAAAAACAGCCCAACGGGCCTACCGGAAGTCCGGAGGCTTCAGTGAGGCCTTGCAAATGTGCGGGGAGAGCACCGGGGGGGGGTTGTGCACATGTGCAGGACATTGCATTATGGGTGTGGGCACGCGCGCACATTGTATTGCGCACGCGCGCACCCTTTTGGCACCCAAGCCGCAAAAGGTTCGCCATCACTGTTCTAGACTATCTGTGAGACCGGCTTGTGTGTGAGTGGGTGGATGCCTGGCATTAATTGCAGTGTTCACTATTTCATGTGAGTGATTCTAGTTGGTAATGCCAAGAGAAGAAATGAAACCCTTGGGCATTTTTATATGCAGTGCCTCAGGACTTCATTCTCTCCCCTATCCTATTTAATATTTAAATGAAACCACTGGGGAAGATCATTTCTTGGTTTGGAGTTCAACAATATCTTCCTGATATCTAGCTTTGAACTGAGCAGGAGATGCATTTTCTCCCAGTGTGTGAAAGGTAAGGGATTGAATGGAATGGAATGAAACAAGGTGAAATTGAATCAAAGCACGAGGGTGTTACTGCTTCTTCAGAAACAATTGAGCTCCTGTATTGTGTTTAGAGAGGACCACATTCCTTGATGTAGCTAGTGTGAAAATGGGGATCCTGCTATTTGATTAGCAGGTAGATTTTTTTTTTACCAGAGAAGACTTTGTACAATGTTGTCTAGTGTTTCTTTTGCATTTCTTGTGGGATGGAAGATCTTGGCAATAGTCATCCTTATAACATTCACTATTCCAATATGTTCTTCATTGCGCTGCTTTTGAAGATGTCCTAAAACTAGTTGGCACTCATTCGCTGGGAGTGCAATCCGTTTCAATAGGATAGCATTGTCCTGTGGTTCTGCATTGGTTAAAATTTTTTTCATTTTTCATTTTTTTTGTACAAAATGCTGATTTTGATCTGTGAGGCCTTTATGCTGCTTTATGAACCATCTTCTTGAAATAGGTACAGTGCATTTGGGAGGAGCTTCTTTGGATTCTCTCCCAGTTCAAGAAATGATGGGCATGACAGCCTTTTTGATAGTTACCCCATCTTTTTGGAACAATCTGCCCCCTTTCCCCCTGTTCTGTTTGATTTTATTGGATAATGTGTTGACTTGGGGACAGGATATAAGTAATAGAATAAATAAGACTAGATACCCTATCAATGTGTTGCAATTTAATTCTCAAAATTTTCAGAGCAATATTCCAGGATTTCAATATAGTAATCCCTTAAATTGAGGATGTTGAAGACCAACACACACAAAAACATCATATTTGGGAGCAATGTTCCCTCTAACATTGAAAATCACTGTGCTGCAGTTGGAAACTGCTGCGCGGCATTTCAGCCTTTGATATTGCTCTCCTCTCCCTAGCAGTGGAGCCCGCCTGGGTCGGCAAGAGTTAAAGCCTCCGCCTCTCTTCTTTGAAAGCTCCTTTCACCCACCCCCAACCACCCCGATCAATGTTCCTTCTGACATAAGAAAACACCGGGTGGCAGTTGGAAACTTTTCCACGGTGTTTTCTTATCACGTGTGCGGCCGCACAGCCGCGCAGCTTAGAGGGAACATTGTTTGGGAGAGCTGAGTTAGGATTTCATATTGTTTTGATACTTCATATATTGATATTTATTTGCTCATGAAAGGAGTTTAGAAAGTTTAGTAGAAGATAATAAAACTAATACCAGCCAAGGGTTGCTCTTAGTTTTCAAAAGAATATGTATCAAACAATATATTAGCCATTGAGGCATCATAAGGCTCATTGCTATATTAAAATAATACTGCAATCTCTCTGCAATATATTATGTAGGAAAGAAAATAGTCAACAGCTGAATCTAAGGATAACATATGCCCTTTTTCCCACCCAGAGTCGAGCCCCATTTTACCAGTGAAAGTCCCAATCTGAACTTGAAGCGTTCTTCTGCTTGCACTAATGTTTCTCTTCTGAATCTAACTGATGGGGAACGTGATGATTCCACCACCGAGAATGAATCGACAGATGACGGAGGCTTACCAGGGGGAGCAGGAGGCGAAAGATGGGATCCTCTATTTCCCATCAAGCCAGCATGGTCAGAAGATGAAGATGATACTTCTAGCCAGCAAGTGAGGAAATGAATCACAATCCTACATACTTGCTGCTTTCCTAGATAATTAACTTGCCCTGGGTTAGTATTGTTATAATAATAGACAAGAAGAAAACATTTATGCCACTCCCATGAAAAAGTGTCCTAAATAATACATTGGTTAGCCCACTAGCTACCTGATGCCATAATACAGTTATATATATTTAAGATGCCATAAGATTGTCCCAAAGGTGCTTTTTCAGGAGGCAACTGGACTGTCTTTTTTTTTTCTTTTTAAGACTCATTTCGCTTCTCATCCAAGAAGATTCTTCAGCTCTGACAGGATAGTGGGGAATGGAAGGAGTTATATTCCTTGCAGACAGCTGGTCATTTGCATCCTTTTAGAGAAATTTGAAGCACTTGGAGGTTTATCTGTGTCCTCAGGGTCCCTTGTATAGTGTTTCTGTACTACCCTGAGGACACAGATAAACCTCCAGGTGATCTTAACAACTCGCTAAAAGGATGCAAATGACAAGCTGTCAAACCCAACATACATAACATCAAAGTCCCCCCCCCCCCAATTTCAAGTCTTTTTCCATTAAACCCAAAAGAAAAGTTTCTGTTTTATTCTTATATTCACTTTAAGAATCTTCTGAATTAGGATATGAATCCTACCCCAATATTTCTTTGCTTTATTATATGTCCACCATAAATGATAAAAAAATTATCACTAACTATAAAATTATCAATTAACTGTAAAACCTTCTTTAATTTTTCTGCCAAAACTGCAGCAAAAACTTTATAATCATGTTTAATAGTGAGATTGATTTGTAGTTCACTGCAAAATATAATCTAAAATCAGGTAAACATAATCCTCTTTCTTTTGCCTCTTGTATCACCTTACATTTAATTTGTAGTTTTTTTCTTGCTACACAAGTTTAGATATATCTTTCTGCCATTGTTCAATTAGAGCATCAAATGTCAAAATGGGTATTGTCTGGAATGAACATAACATTCTAGGTAAAACTAGAAGATATGTGGCAAATCATTATCTCTCAGCCCAACCCACTTCACAGGGTGGTTGTTATGGGGGAAAACAGGAGCAGAAAAGAGTATTGTGTATATTTGCCACCTTGAGTTACTTATAACAAAAGTAAATAAAAATATAAGAAACAAATCATTCATCTTAATCGTATCACTTGATTGTTTAGGACTAGGAAAGAATTTGCCAACATAATCCTTTCAAACATAGCCTATGAGAGTAGCTTTTCTAGAAGATTTCATTCTCTTGAGATCTTCCTTCTGTTTGTGTCATTCTTCATTCCTCATTTGCTTTCTGCGCATGGCCTTTTAGGGCGTGTCAATTTTTCTCACTTTCAATTTCCAACAGTAGGGGTGTTCAAAAGTTGTGACACGCCTTAGGAATTGTAAAGATATTTAGATAAGTAACTACATGAATATAACTTTTTAAATATTTTGTTTGTTTCATTTATATTGTTCCATATATTTTTTTCTTTACTTTCTTTGACCCTCAGCTGCAAAAGGTACATTGCAACAAGCAAGTTTCTATTTTATGGCTCCTTTGTCCCTCAAATATGTCACTAATTTTTTCTGTCACTTTCAGTAATGAATTTCGTAGGTCCCTAAGAAGACCTTCCAGTTAACACCGATAAATTATTGGAAAGTGTGAAGAAGTCAGGAGTAAGTGGATGATGATTTGCTTGATCCGGTCCCTTCTTATATTCTCTCCCAACAGGAAGTGAGCAATAGTGGCCTTTTGCGAGCCAAGGACTCCATTACCAGTCTCAAGGAGAGGACATCTAAGGTCAACCACCATCTTCAGAATCTGCAGGTCTGGTGTTTTTTTTTCCTCCATAGACTGCATAGCTCAGTGATGGCGAACCTTTTTCCCCTCAGGTGCCAAAAGCGCACGTGCATGCGCTATCGTGCGCGTGTGTGTGCCAACACCCATAATTCAACGCCCCCCATGTGCCACGCCCCCTGAACATGTGCGTGTGACACCCTCCTGCATTGCCCAGCCCACGACCCCCCTCCCCCGTTCCCCAACTTCCGTTGGGCCCGGTAGGCCCGTTTTTCACCCTTCCCAGGCTCCAGAGGCTTTCTTAGAGCCTGGGGAGGGCGAAAACGGCCTCTCCCGCCCCCTGGAGGCCCTCTGGAGGCCGGAAACGGCCCATTTCCTGACTTCCGGTGGGCCCCGTAGGCCCATTTTTCACCCTCCCCTGCCCCTAGACCCCTTAGTGGTCCAGGGCCACTAAGTTACATAGAGCCATGCTCATTTTTATTTTTGGGGCACCAATGTGGTTGGGCGATACTAGAAAATGCTCTGCCTCATTTCTGACAGTTACATGTGCTGTCACACTATTTGAGCAGAGACATGTATATAAAATCCCAAACCAACAAGCCTAAATAGTGATAGCAATATCACTAAAAACTAAAATGAGAATTGTACATAAACTGACTAAAACAAACTGGCAAATGTTAATCTTGTAGATAACATGCATAGTCTACTTTTAAATCTTTCCCCTCATTCCAACCCTACCTTTCCCCACCAACACTCTTCTGCTTTTTTTGTATAATTCTGTCTGATTAAGAGTACTGAAGAATTCAAATGCTTGATATGTTATGTCAATTTAAGTGGTTCTAGGCAAAATGCTGCCTAATTATGAATTTATTTTCTTAAGGATCAGCATATCTACCCTTGCTTTTCAATTGTTAGCTAGATCTTTTGCCAACAATATTGTTTTAAAAAATTAAACAATAGCAATAAAGCCAAGGCATGAAGGCAAAATGAAGACAAAGTCAAATCTGATTTTACGACAAGATGGACAGAATGTAGCACCTTCTCCCTCAAATTGTCCCAGTAATTCAGAATGAATCATTCTTGCATTGGCAGCCTTTTAAAAAAATTCATTCTACATTCCTGACTATTAAAGCAGAAACAGACATGGTCAATGTGGAAATCTAACTGTTCAGCTATGCCCGTGACGGCGAACCTATGGCACATGTGCCACAGGTGGCACGCGGAGCCATATCTGCTGGCACATGAGCAGTTGCCCTAGCTCAGCTCCAGCGCACATGTGTGCACCGGCCAGCTGATTTTCGGCTTGGGCGGAGGCTCTGGGAGGGCTTTCCCTTCTTGAAAAGACTTAAGAAAAAGAAACACAACACTGGTTGCAAATCCATATTAGCTGATTCCATTTATTTGCTTCTTGGCTTCTAAGTTTCTTCTTGTTCCCTAAAATCTCTTATAGGAAAGCTGCCGAAAGGTGACAAAATCGGTGGAGGATGCTGAAATTAAGACCAGTGTGCTGGAAGAAAATTCAGCCCTCTTGGAGGTGAGGGAGAAGATTTGAGACTTGCAGGAATATGGGGTGGTATCAACAGTGCACGTAATTCACAGGTATTTGGAAAGGTAACAAAGCTGCTACCGGTATGAGCTAATAGATTGACGGAGAACAGTTGTCAGAAAGTAAGATTATAAGCAGAATCTATTATCTTAGCAATAGCACTTTACTTATATACCGCTTCATAGTGCTTTACAGCCCTCTCTAAGCGGTTTACAGAGTTCAGCATATTGCCCCCAACAATCTGGGTCCTCATTTTACCCACCTCGGAAGGATGGAAGGCTGAGTCAACCTTGAGCCTGGTGAGATTTGAACAGCTGAACTGCTGAACTAGCAGTCAGCCTGCAGTCGCAGCATTTAACCACTGCACCACTTCACTCATCTTGGGTGACTGCACATAAGGAACCAAGATTGTTTTCCTCTAGCATGAACATAGGCTGCAGTTCAAGTTTCTAGATCTTTTGGCAGCAAAATAAAAACAAAAGCAATTTTCTGTGGAGATTTTCAAAGATCAGAATACTGGGCTGGGTTGGTCATCTGACCAGTTCTCTGCCACTTATCGCCTCTCCATCTTTCCCTTTTAAATTTTTTCCTCTTTTCATCTTTATCAAGGGATTCTTTTCAGATATTAAAAAATATGGACCATTTAGCAAGACAGCCATTGTTGCATAGGGATTAAAGAAAGATTACAATTAAGTGCCACTATAAGAATTTATTCTTTGTCAGGTTGGCCTACAGCACAAGATAATTGTTTTAGGGAAAATTTGGAGAGCTGTACACTAGAAAAATAAGCTTCTTCGATCATGCTTGATGCCTTTTGGCATAATGTTTTGGAACAATATGAAGGTGTTTCATTGTTACCTTTTCTGGAACTTTCTTTTTAAATTCTGTCTCACCAGCATTGTTAAGCTTTGGATTGGTATTGAAGGGAAAGATGCTCTAATCTTATCCCACTCTTACCTGTAGAAGCTCATTTTGCCAATCTCTCTCTCTCTACAGTTCAGGCTAGTTCACAGGAGTGTTGTTGCCAAAAACCAGAATTAAAGCTAAATTTGCTAGTTGGATTTTCTAAATGAAAGCTGGGGTAGAATTTTAATAAATCATTATTTATTGTCATAAGAATTCCTGATGGGCTGAGTACTACAGGTTTGACTCTCCGTATCTGTCAAAATTAGTCAAGTTGCTGTTCTCTGTAGATTCTTAGATGAAAGGTGCAATGGTGATAAAATGGTATTGCAAACTCAATGTTGACTTCTTGCTAAGTTTCTGGCATAGGATCGTTCCTTCTTCAAATGCCGCAACTACTTCAGCTGTTTGCCCCTTTGTTTACCATCTTAATAAATTGAAAAGGATGGGATCACTCCCAAAGAAAACTACACCAGTGCTTTCTTCTGTGGATGCACTCTATTTTCCTCCAAATCTGTTGGATTACAACAACTAGAGTTTCTAGCTAACCCAGCTAGACTGATTGGGAATTATGAGTGTTGTAATAATTATATTCAATGCCAAATTAATGTTATTGTTTCCCTGTCACTTCCCCCACTCTGTTTAGGAGAAACTGCGTAATTTGCAGCAACAAGTTCAAGTAGAAGATTTTCGTTGGTAAGATCTCATAGCAGTTGCTGGAACAGGGGTGGCAAGAGGGGTCTCCAAACATCTTTTGGACTTAATAGGCAGAATAGTAGCCTCAATATCAGCCATCTATGAAGAGAGTGATGCTGTTTGGTTGGCATCCATCAATAGCCTATGATGGGAAGTGGGCAATTGCAAGCAGGTCTTGGGGATAAGATGGGCATAGTTGAAAAGCCAAGCATGGCTTCCACCTTGGCTTGGCTTGCTCTTCTGGGAGAGATCAGGTACTGTGACGTGGGAGTGGAAGAGCCTTGGTTTTGCTAGAGGCACCAACCCATCAACCTGATCTCTTTCCATCACTCCTCACTCTAGGAAATGTATGCTGGACCTGGCCCAGAAGGAGGCATTGCGGCTGCTGGCCCAGCTGGGGGTGCGCTTGGAGGGGGTTCTTCCCCAGCGGGAAAGGACACAGGTAGAACAAGGCCAGGAGCTCAGGATGCTGCGGGAGGAACTGGATGAAGTCTCTACCACGTATGTGCCTCTCCATGATTAAACAGGCTTCCTGTTCTCTCCTCCAAGGAGCCCTCTTTTTCCCCAGCAAAGAAAAACCAGATTTTAGAGATGAAGTAAACTCAACTCATTATTTATTGTATCCTAGAGTAAAATACAATGAGAGGTCGGGTTAGATAACTTTTGCTAATGTTCTTAGTGGTGGGGTTTGCTCCCTACATTCTTACAATATAACTTTTTCCTTCTAGAATTTTGTTTTTAGAAAAGTTGACTACAACTTCCATGATCATCACTTTGTATTAAGAACTATAATTATTTGTAGCTCTGTAATCCAGCAGGGAAGATTAGTATATTACCAATTATGGCCTTGTTGTCCTGGAACATGTCCTGACCGCTATAATTTTCCTCTTAAAAAGTGAAGTTTTCTAGTGTTTATGAATCTTCCAAGAGCAAGCTTCATTAATGTGCCTATGGTCTATTGGCCTTTTTCTTCAGCAGGTTTTCTTGCGCATTAATATATACTGGTAATTCTACCAAATTCTTTGCTTAAAAAATACCAGGGGGTGCAAAAATTCAGATTCAGAATAAAAGAGGGTGAGTCCTCTAGTGTATTTTTAATAAAGATCTACAATTTTAGATAAAATGCCATACTGAGGGCCCCCCCCATGTCCCATTGTAATGAAGAGTAAGAGAGAATAAAATGCAGGGGGACAGGGAACCTGTAGCATCTCCTGGAACACAAATGCCCCCAAACCAGAAAGTCACCATTCTTCTGCCAACCTATGATGTAAAATGGAATTGCTCCAATCTCAAGACCTGATCCAGAGATAAGAAAGTCTATCAGTCTATGTGGCAGGCAAAGTTACATTTCTCTGAATTGTTACAGGGCTATGAACTTGGAAATTTGCCCTTTTACTTACAGCTGCTTTCTTCTCTGCTAGGGCAAAACGGACTTCAGTGTCTCTCACTCAGCTTCGGGCAGACCTGGATGGACTCCTGGAAGACATATCCCGACATCTTGCAACACTGAAGAATATGGAAGCATCCGACCGGCCTCCTAATTGTGCTAGATGTTCCAGGTACCTAGTTAAACCTCTGGGTCAGAATTGAAGAATACAGTCCAACTTGTTAATGAGAATCAGAAGGCTAGACTAAGGAAGGATTTGGGCAAAGTTGAGTTTGATTTCCCCGATTTCACACAGGACAGTGTCATAAAGCCTCTAAATAACGTTTTGTTTAATCACAATTTATTAAACAAAGCATTACAGGTAGTCCTCAACTTATTACCGTAACTTAACCTGGTATTATGGTTGGAAGTCATGGTGGCTGTTAAATTGATTATTGTGTGACTGCAATAATTTTATCTTTTTTGTAGAAGTCCTTAAGGAAATGCTAAGGTAATTAAGTGAAACCATAGTCAATAAATGAATCCATTTTATTCAATTGGGTTGTTGTTTTTTTGCTAGTAACCAGATATAAACGCCAGAAATCAGCAAAAAACTTGAAAAATTTAGAGCAAACAACTCTAAATGTGAGTGATCCCATTGTTAAGTGAGGACTCCCCATATTGGCTACATTCACACATTAAGCCATAAGTCATAGTTGGCCCTGGATTTCTGGTTGAATTTCCCAACTTGCTGGTGGACTGCAGGAAGTCTTCCAATGACTTTCTTATCCAAGGAAGGGATGTGTCAGAGAGATTGTTGATGATAGAAGAAATTATTAAAAAGTAGAAACATCTTTTACCTCTGGGACTCCCACGTTATTTGACTTTTTTTTACTCAAAAATATACATAGTACATTCTGGATTGTTTTTGGCATGTGGGACTTGGCATAACCTATGGTTTGTAATTTCCAAGGACCACACAAGCTAAGACGAAACATAGCATATTATGGCTTAGCATGACTGATTATATCAATTTAACAGCTTCCCATTTGGCACATGGATCCAGCAGTATACGTTGATAGAAAACAATGTGTAATAAATCCCCAACATTAAAACAGAATAAAACATTCCCAAAGTAGCTTCGTCTAATCAAAACCAATCCACAAACAGTCCAATGGCACAAAATCTCCCATCCTGTGTTTGCAGAAAAAGCCAAATCTTGACAACTTGAAGTTGTGTGGATTTCAGAATCCTGAGCCAATTCCTGATTCTCAAGCCAAGCATGAGTTGAAATCCATCCAGCTTAAAGTTGGCAAGGTTGAGAAATGCTCTTATTGGATGGCCATGATGTATCAGGACAACTACAAACTTTAAGATTTTTCTATCAAAGATTATCCAAAATTTTTGCTTAGTCTATGAACAATATGGCAGCTAGAAATGCTGACTTGATATTATAGATTTCCTTTCATAGGCCAGCAGGTAATTGCAGTTTTCCAGTTCTCAGAAGAGAAGGTTCAGTATTATAGAAGCAAGTGAATTGACTACTCACATGAAGAGTTAATTGGCCGCTATTAAAAATGCAGTTTTCTACAAAATCCAGTCTCTGGCATTGGCTTTAGATTCCTGAGAACATCTGTTTTCTTTTTTTTTTAAAGTTCAAGTTGCTAAAACTCATGTAATTGGCATGCATATTTAGAAGAATCAAGAAGAATTGTGTTTTAAAATGGATGCTTTTTAAAACTCTTTCCAGATTAGATGTTTCATACATATATTGCCTACCTCCTCTCTTTTCTTCTAATGATATTTTGAAATCCCCTTCACCAGTTCCGGAAAAAGGGGAATTTGTCCTAAAGCAATATTAAGTTGGACCAGTGCTTCTTTGTCATATTTATATTAAATAAGCTCACTTCCAGAGATACCTTATATTTATGTTATTTTCAGTGCAGCAAATTGCACTCTGACATTGCATGGAGGGAGTTTCCTTGATGCTTTTATCTGGGCTGTTTCTCTCTCTCTCAAGATTTAAACCTATCATATTTTCTACATTGACTGACTGTGTAAATGGCATCCCTTCTTTTCTTTTTTCACCTCTTGGTTCCCACCCACAGCTACAGCATTGTGAATACAGAGGTGCTGCGAAAGATGTTTGAACATGCGATGGCACCCATTTTGGAGGAGCTGAAGCAGCGGACCCAATCAGAAGGCATATGCCCCAGCTGCCAGCGTTTGCAGAAGATGATGACACAGTGAGGAACAGAGTAGACTAACCCCAGACCCTCCTGCCCCCAATAAAATGTTTCCAGAGTGCAGTCTTTCTGGAGCATTTTTCTGATCCTAAGTTGATGCAGGCCAGACCCCGAATCCTATTCCCATTCTAATCGAACATCAAAATTTCTGCCAGAAAAATATGTTTAAATACTGGAGGTTAAGTTTAGGATCTTCAGAGGGCAAAGCACAATAACTTTGTCACTAAGTTTTTCTTTCTCTCTTCTTGGCTCATACAGGGAATTCAGTCCACAGCCCAAAAGTTAAATGAAAATCCTGCACATGCTTTCCTGAGCACTTCTGTTAGTGCTGAATGATAGATTCAGTGTGACTGAAAGTGAAAGTCATTACATTGACAGGGAACAATCAACAATATTAATTGTAATGATAAACGTAAATTAAAGTTTGTTTTTCCCTGATGATTTTGGAGAGTGCAACCTCCTGTTGTTTTTCCAAGTCCAAATATGACTCCGATCCGATTAGTGCCACACATCACTCAGCTACAGTTGTTGCACTAAGTCCTCAATGAGTGGTTTTCCTGTGCACTTCTATGTTGCTCTTCTTCTCCTCTGAATAACTGTTCCCATATTTTATGGGAAGGATAATAGCACTAAGGTTGGTGTAGGACAGTAAAACAATGTGAAAAAATGTCTGGAGACAGGTCCACCTTGGTTATGGATGTACAATCTGCAAAGCTGCCTTACCCTGAATCCTATTCCCCATTCTAATCGGATATCAGTTCATCAAAATTTCTTGCAGAAGTTTTTCTAAACACTACTAAAAATATTTCAATGAACCTGTGATCTTCAGTGGGCAAAGCACAATAGCTTTGTCACTAAGCTTTTCTTCTTCTCATCTTGGCTAATACAGGGAATTCCATAGTCCGAGACCATAGTCCAAGAGTTAAATGCAGCCTCTGAAAATCCTGGATGTACTTTCCTGAGAACTTCTATTAGTCCTGAATGGTAAATTTAATGTGACTGAAAATGAAGGTCATTACATTGACAGGGAACAATCAACATTATTAATTGTAATGATAAGTGTTAAATTTTGTTTTATCCTGGCCCTGTTGATTTTGACAAGTGCAGCCTCCATATATTTTTCCAAGCCCAAATGTGACGCAGAGGTGAATAATGCTACAAACTGCTCAGCTATAGTTTTGCACTATCTTCTGACTGAAGTCTTCCTGTCTACTTCCATGTTGCTCTTTTTTCTCATTTCCATCTATTTTCCTATAAATAATTTTTTGTATTTTGTAGGAAGGATAATAGCACTGAGGTTGGTGTTGGACAGTGAACTAACTTTGGGGAGTGGAAAAAACCTTTCCATGTCCAGCTCTGAATAAATCTAAAGGCATTCACAAAAATAGTGAATTGTAGCTGATGTAACATATTGCCTGTTCAAGCTTCAGGTGTTGGGATACATGAGCTCAGAAGCAGTGTCTTTCTTTTCATTAATAGGCAAATTAGCATATGTGGTGTCTCCAGTTTTCTCTTCACTCTTCTTGCAAAGCTTACTAACTTAAAGTTTAGAATGTCAGTTTTGTTCTATTTTATTTATCAACACATCTTTTGCATATATGGAAATCCATCATTTTTGCATTGTTATTTATTCCGTGGACATAGTATCTTAGTCTCTTGGTGGTTTTATGAAGGATAATTTCCAGCTTATGTCCTAATTTTAAAAGTCCTTTGGAATTGATCTGTCTCTTCCCAGGTATTTCTATAAGGGAAAATAGGGGGAAAGTCTGAGAGACAGTAGGGTGGAGGAAAAGGAAAAGAGAATCACTGAGGTGTTCCTAAATAAAATTGTATGCCGAGATAAATTTAGTTTTGCTCTTTCGCTCCCTTCCAGCTTTTTGTGTCAGGTAGCTGAAATTGTCAAGAGAACACCAGCACTTGGCTGGGGCAAGCATTATTTGTTTAATCTTTTTAAATCCTTCTGGAGCTTTGTAACTAGGCTAGCAGTCTTCAGCAAATTGTTGCTTTATGTTAGAAGCATTTTACAGGATAAAAAAAGCTGAGCATCAGCTATTACAAATCAAATTAAGCTATAATGAGTCTCTTGATAGCCCACAAGTTAAGACCAGTAATGGAAAGGCACCAAAATGGAGGTTCCAGATATTTCCCCTCTTCAGAGATAAACATGTACTAGGAATGCTATTTGTGTTGACTATAACTAACTACCAAATGTCAGAAATATGTAAATTACAGGTACTTAGGTTCATTTAGCAACCATTCAGTTATGTCAGTGCTAAAAAAAAGTGATTTACTATGATCCTTGCACTTAACCACCATTGCATATCCCTGTGGCTATGTGATCAAAATTGGCTGCTTTGCAACAAGCATGCATTTATGAGAGTTGCAATTTCCTGGAGGGTGAGGGCATAATAGGTCGTAAAATCAGGTACACCTCATTTAATGACTGCTTCACTTAGCGATGGAGATTCCAGTACCAATTTTGGTTGTCAGTTGAAGTCTACCTATATCTGCTGTTCTGGGGACAGGGAGTGAAGCTAAAAGGTATGAGTAATTTTAAAAATAAACTCAATTCTCACATCCCATTTGATATGCCTTGCCATTTCTCTGTCTATGGTAGCTCTTAAACCATCCAAAATATAAACTAAAAGTGAATCTTTCAGCTGCTTAATAGTTGTTCAACCGTGCACTAAGATCTAAACTAAAATATGAATAATTTTTTTAAAAAGCTATCTTGATTGTGAGCCATGGTTGTGCAGTGGTTAGAATGCAGTACTGCAGGCTAATCCTGCTGACTCCAGATTGCCAGCAGTTTGGCAGTTCGATTCTCACTGGCTCCAGATTGACTCAGTCTTCCATCCTTCTGAGGTCGGTAAAATGAGCCCAGATTGTTGGGGGCAATATGCTAACACTGTAAATCGCTTAGAGAGGGCTGTAAAGCACTGTGTAGTGGTATATAAATCTGCTATTGCTATTATAGTCTAAAGAACTTCCGGCTCTTAGTCTCTATGTAATTCACAGCATAACCTTCGAATTTCCAGGACTGGGCTTTACACATATGCGTAATCACTTGCTTTAGATTCTCATTGGTTGCTATCTTTTTTTTATACATTACCTACTAAACCCGGGTGACCGGGGGTGGGAGGAGAGCTGATGTTTCCCTTGTAAGGACTGTCATATCTGCAGGAGCCAATAGCTCGCAGCTTCAAGCATTACCACTCAGTAAAGTGATCTGAGCCATTAGATCCAAATCTATCCTTTAGTATTTTTTCTTTGCTGTTCCCATCACTTGCTACAGTCGCAGGCCTAACCATGCCTTGTGACCCAATGCATGCAAGCCATCAGGGGCCAGTAGAGTCCTGCAGAGGCTCCCCTGAGAAAATCAGGCTGTTTTTCCCTGTGGGACTTTGCTCTCTTACATCAAATCGCTGATCTTGTTTGTTTGGTGACCTACATCATCATGATTACATATTATTTGCTTGGCTTGATGCCCCAATGGGTTAATGAGCTCTGTAGGCCTTCCTTTTCTCTCCCTTTTCCAACATCCAATTGCTCTGATCAATGGAAGCAGGATCTGGAACAGCCTTGGAGGCTCATGTAGAAACAGAAGCTCTGCTGTAAGACCACCCATGCCATCCAAATGCCAAGCACTGTCCCAATCTAATAAGTTTGCATTCAACACAATAAGGAGCTGAAAAACTTCCCCATCTTGCTATGAACTCTCAGAAGGTAATAAAGTGCAAAAGCTTTTTGGAAGTTGCATGAAAATAGTAAATCTGAATACGTGGTCATAACACCATCTACTTTTCTAACTGCAGTCTGGCCGTGCCCCATTTTTCACATAGTTTCCCTAATATTATTTCTTGTATGTTCCATAGTTAAGCCCTTATATTTTTTAAAAAAATGGTCTTCAAATGGCAGTTGCAGAAATTATGCAAAAGGATGGTAGCCAAAACTACTTGCTAAAGTCTCTGGAGGGGAGAAGCTTGTCTGATAAAAGGACATTTAAAAGAGGCAGTATTAAGCACTTCTGCAGCTGAGGACTCTCTTCAAAACCTCTTGGTTTTTAAACACGCTCCTTATCACTTTCCAACCCTTCAGTTGACCAAAACCAGACATTTTTGGCAAGAACTCTCACTCTGGAGTTTTATTAACATTTATAATGCTAAGAGATAGACCCAACTGACCTGGCTTACATTAAGATTCCTTTCCCCTACATTGAATTTATAGTGATTTCCTATTACCTCAGGCATTAAAGGGTGAGAATGAGGAACTCGTCTCTCAAAAATATCACCCTATTGATCCTATTTGAAGCAATTTATAGGAATAGTATAATCGTAGCCACAGGGACTGAGTCCTTCATATATGAAGCACAAAATAGGCAGGCAACCAACCACTGGTGTGAAGTGGCTGGAGCACAGGGAGAAGAGATTCTTAGCAGCTGGTTGCAAATGGCTGAGGAGGCACAGCTTCAGAAAATCCATGTGGGAGCTTGGGGCAGAAATCTCAATCAGCTAAGCTCCCAACTTTTCCATTCTAATCCAGCAACAGATGTTTCTTCATCCACAAACAAGCCTTTCTTAGCAATCTTCCCCATCAGATCTTTAGGAAATACAGAAATGTGGGCAGGGTGAATAAGAACTCTTATTTGCCTAGAGATCTGTGGTATTTGATACACAGTAGAATCCAGGCCTCTAAATCCAAAGGTGAACTCCACTGTGCTTGCAGACATCTTCAGGACTGGCCCTTGGGCATCCCCTCCCCCCACTTTCCAAAAATCCCTGCTGATTAGTGAACAAAAAACACACTCAACATGTGTCATTGATAACTAACTGTACAATATTGCTGGCATTTATTCAGTCACTTGCCAGCTGTGGCATGGGGCATTTTGTCCACTTGGAACAGGCACAAGATGTCATTCATGGCTTTCCGGATATTAAACCCAAAACGGTGTGAATCCTGAAGGAAAGAGGAAGAAAGATAAAGAAATTTAGCTAAGAAAATAGAATACGCATATCAGTGAAATTTCAAAGCATAGACTTAGCATTACATAGATAAAACATCCAAGCAAGATTCAAATTGTATCATCTTAATAGGGGATGAGCATTAGAAGGCAGACAAACACCTTCATATTTTGTGGCTGGGGGTGTGGGTGTCCCCAGGGAAACTGACTGGGAATTCTGGAAGCAGACAGCTAATGCCTATTTATACACCCTAATTGCATGGGTTCCTAATATCTACCAAAACAATTAGTTGCTTGCTTGTGCTTTGTATAACATATGAACTCATCCCACTTTGGTTTATTCAACAAATCATGGTTCATCAAAAGTAGCAGTGCATTGAAAGAACCTAGCCATTTATTTCCAACTTCTTGCTGTCATAAGAAAAGAAGAACATCTATATACTTCAACATCTGTGGGGGAATGCAGTTTGGACTGCATTCCAGAGGGCCAAGAGGCAGTAAAGTTTAGATAGCTTGACCGGGAGAAAGAAAGTTAAGAGGGCTCTTCCTTAGCAATTCTCAAAATATATCTTTAATGATGCAAGCAGTTGCTTTAGTTTGGCAAAATTTCTTTCTGTAGGTGAGGAACAATAAAGGAAACTGTTCAGAAGGAATTATGAGTTGTTCTTGGTGCCTGAGAGCACCTGACATTTAACATGCATCACTTTAGCCCAGGGCTGTCAAACTCCTGGCCCATGGGCCAGATGCGTCACATGCTGGCCACCCCCACCCCCATTTTAGCGAAGGGGGAAAAATCCTGATATGTCACATGATGCGCTGTGACGACATGAGTTTGACACACCTGCTTTAGCCTTTTAGAAGATTCAAGCAACAATAGGAAAACAACTCATGAAATAATTTATTCTGGGGAAGAAACAGGTCATGAAATCAGCAAGGGAATTGTAAGTGATTAGGCATCAACAAGCAAGCTCAGCATCTATAATGGCCATGATAAATCTGGCATTTGCCATTGCATATCTCGAACGTTTATAGTTGACACAGATGATTGCATATGTACATTGGAGTTTTTTAAACTGTCTTTTGTCTAAAACTAAACTGCATTTTCTATTGGTACTCAACTGGCAGAGGGCTGGGGGCATGAGACCATAACCATTATCTATTGTACATAAACCATTGATACCATACCCAAATCACCAAAGTATCCTATTCCCCAATACATCTCCCCTGCTAGGAAAACTATTAGTCCAGACTCACTGTCCCTTGGCCGGAGAATTTGCATGACACGTGGAAATTGATGAGATCTTCACCGACAATGATGTAAGATACTCCATATCCATTATCATCAACCTTTCCATTGGCACAGAAGAAAAAGCAACATGAGGCAGGACCTTTGCTTCCAAAGCCCCACTATTTTCCATAGCAAACCAGCATTCCTAGTGAATCCAGGATACCTGGGTTTCATAAATATGCATCCCCTCCAACTTTAAACCAACCATATTCCATTTTCCCTCAAGAAAATCCAGGAATCTTAGCACTGCTTACCGGTCCAAATCCACCACCACAAGAAACATAGTCAGGATTATTCTGGAGGTCAAATAGCTCTATCTGCTGAATGGGAGTCTGACTAGTGGAAAGTCTCCATGGTTCAGATAATACCTGACAAAGAGGAAAGAAATCAGGGAATAAGGAGGGAGCTCTACTATCATTGACTTTCATTCTGTACTCCATTCCTCACTTGTGCAGTATAGAGTTTCAAAGAAACTATGTAAAGATAGAGAAAACGTGCTTTAGAACAGAGGTCTCTAACCATGACAACTTTAAGCCTGGCAGACTTCAACTCCCAGAATTCCCCAATGGGAATTCCCCAATGGGAATTCTGGGAGTTGAAGTCCTCCAGGCTTAGTTGGCAAGGTTGGAGACCCCTGCTTTAGAAACATGTTCAGCCCCAAATGTTTCTATAAAAATCAACACTCTATCCCAGAAGTCTTCAAACTTGGCAACTTTAAGACTTGTGGACTTCAACTCCCAGCTGGCTGGAGAATTCTGGGAGTTGAAGTCCACAAGTCTTAAAGTTGCCAAGTTTGAAGACCCCTGCTCTATCCAAAGGTGAACAATTTTAGTTCATACATATTTATTGTGAATATAATTAAAAGGTAACATTTTAAAATAATTTAGAATAAGGGATTCTAAATTAATATAGGAGAACCTGTCTGATTTGGAGATTCTAGGCTGCAAAAGGATGTTTAGATACTTAAAATAGTTCCCAGATTCTAATGGATTTAAGAAAATATACATAGATCAAGCCATCCATCCAAGTGGATTAGGAAATCTCCAAACTGATGGTTGCCCCTTTTAAAGGGAAATTAGCAATTTACCTGCAGTAAATATCAACTCTAGCATGTTTCAAAACCACTGAAACACACTACTAAAACATGCAAAATCAGTTGAAATCCTTTACTCTAATTGCAGAATATATATATATATATATATATATATATATATATATATATATATATATATATATATATATATATATATATATATATATATATATATATATATATATATATATATATATATATATATATATATATATACATGTCATAGTTATATTTTAATATAGAAATTTAAACCTCAAGCAACCATATAGAGTGCTATAATGATATTTATTTGGTTAATTGAAAGAGCTGAGGTGGTGCAGCGGTTAGAGGCAGTACTGCAGGTTACTTTAGCTGACTGTGATCCACAGGTCAGCGGTTCAAATCTCACCGGCTCAAGGTTGACTCAGCCTTCCATCCTTCCAAGGTAGGTAAAATGAGGACCCAGATTGTTGGGGGCAATATAAATATACATTACTTACTGGGGTAAACCGCTTAGAGAGTGCTTGCACTATGAGGCGGTATATAAATCTCACAAAATAAATAATCATGAATAGATGAATAAAAATCAGCAGAACCGCTCTACATTTTTAAAAATCTAGCAAATAAAATATTCTGACACATGGCATTCACAATGAGTCAAAATGGACCTTGAGCTTCAAAACAAAGCCTTCAGGACCACTGCTGGCTGAGTTCACTTCCTTTATTCTAGGACAAAAATACAAACTCCTATTTTAAAGGGGAAACAACCTTGAGCATACTTATAGGAAGTTCTATCCCCAGAAATAGAAATGCATGGACAAAAACCTACAAGATGCTCAAGATATAACCTGTGAGGAAAAAGTGACTTATTTTTCTGATTCTTGACCTCACTTTCTGACAACAATTGTCTTTGGGAACCCTCATATAAACCATGCCAGCAGAATTTACCTCACGTAGAAAAGGAGAATCCAGGCCAAGGTATTTAGAGACAACATAGAGGCAGAAAAGGTGCCTATCGATGCCAGCACCTATCATGGCTTGCCGATAAAGATTCTGGTGTTTCTCAGCTGCCACTCGGAAGAGGCGTAACCTTGAACTATCCTGGAAAGAGAAATTGATTTGGCATGATTTAACAGGTTTTACTGTAGATTTTCATATTCTACATCCCCTTGAATATTCCTTCAAATCGAGCTAGGAGGACCAGCACTCCACATATCTGCTGTCCAAACTTTTAGATTTTTCTTCACCTTATTAGGTAGTCCAATGGATGGCAACTAGGGAGAAGGAACTTTCAGTGGTGGCACTGCATATCTGGAATGGCTTCCCTATCAAGAATCTACTTTCTTGTTCTATTTGTCATCGTCCGTCCGTCCCCACCCACCATTGCCAAAATAAAGGCTTTTTACATCTCCCGACTTTTTAAGACAGTGTTTCTTGAACCTATGCTGCATTACATTTTATTATATAGTTACTGTTTTTAAAAAATATATTTAATTTTCAAAATATAAATGAGACTTTGTGGAAGATATGGTAAACTTCTATTTACTTTATGGAAATTGCCTTACAACCATCGTCATGTATTATAGACCTTCAGAATGACAAGATTGCAAAGTGTTCATTGGGTGAGTTTATCTTCAACTTTGAACAAAAGAAAAATTAATTATAAGGTTTGATGTTTAAATAAACAGCAAAAAGTGAAATAAGCTTTTGCTATGAGAAATATAAATAGATTAGCTATTCTGGATATTGCAATTAAAAAGATAAATAATGATTTTAGAAACTGGAACTAGAAGGAACTATAGGTTTAAGCAGCATAAAAAAAAGCCTGCATTTGATGTCAGTTAATACTGGGACTTACAAAACAACACAAAATTTTATAACATTGGAAATATTAAGGGAAGTCTTTGAAGATTGAATCAGAAATTATAACCATAATATCAACAGTTTCAGCAATGATATCTGTTTCTATGATTAGATTATGTCTAAAATATGTTAATGAGGAAATGAAAGCTGCCAAATTTAACTCAACTGGACAAACAAAAGAAAATGATTGAAAATTTAAAAATAAAAAGGGAAATAAAAATGTTGAATCAAGAAAATGACCTGGAAATTTTTTAACAGCATCCACAAGAGACTTGTTAAAGCCTTGATAAAATCTATATGATGATGAGATAAAAAAGAATTGAAGAGAAATCAAATCCTGTGGCAATACTTAATTAAGACTATTAAAAGGAAGGAAGATCAAGTTGGTTTATTTGATCAAAGTTAAAATAAGACATTTTTATTTGCCAGAACATTTTTTTATGGATGTCATCCAAGTAATGGTTTTCCCAAAGGTGCTTTTCAAAAGGTAACTGGACTTTTTTGGGTTTTTTCCTTGAAAACATTTCAGTTCTCATCTAAGAAGCTAAGAAATGAAATGCTTTCAAGGAAAAAAATCAAGAAAGTCCAGTTGCCTTTTGAAAAGCACCTTTGGGACATTTTTATG
Organism: Diadophis punctatus similis; assembly: GCA_023053685.1. Taxonomy (NCBI): domain Eukaryota; kingdom Metazoa; phylum Chordata; class Lepidosauria; order Squamata; family Dipsadidae; genus Diadophis; species Diadophis punctatus. The sequence continues at coordinate 7,457,443 of JALIGW010000009.1, forward strand.
TACTTTTTGCCAGGATGGAAAAATTGATGTTTTATGGATATATATGTGTGTGTGGATGCGTGCACGCGCATATTTATAAAAATTCCCCTAAGGGTGATATGAATCTTCCTCAGTCTTGGTCCTTCTACCACTACCAAGACAACTTTGGCCTTTATTTTCCATTTCCATCCTATTTCCTCATCAAGTCCTGGTACTTCTTCAGCTTCTCATGCTCCTTCCTAGTGTTCCTGTCACTTGTCTATTTTGCTGCTATCTTCTCGTCCTTGTCTACTACCACAATTGATAGTACACAAGAACCATTTGATCCATTGGTCAATACCTGCCTGGCCACCTGAATCTGGAAGTTCCAAAGGATCTTAGCCCTGTCATTCTCCATGACCTGCACTATCTGATGGTACTTTTCCACTAAGCCTTGGTAATTGGTCTCAAGGGTTGACTGTAATTAATCCGTGATTTTATGCCTCATATTGTACTCTGTAATGGAGGAGGTGGCAGCATTCCAGCTTCAAGTGTTAGTTACACAGTTGTTGTTGTTTCAGATCTTCTGGATGTAATGTGTAATTGGGCCATATCAAGTTATGAGAATATCTTCATTTTCACTGTGTTGAAGCTTAGCCATTTCTCAGTTAGTGTGGATGAAAATCTTACTTCATCCATAGTTTCCTCATATACAGTATTTATAATCCCTCTCTCATTAGGTCTACTGTATTCAGTCTAGTATTACATCAATTACAGGTTCTCTTGTCTTGTTCATATCTGATTTATTCCAGTAGCCCACTTATTGTCCAATTGCCCTGATTCTCCAACATCAACATGAACTCCAACCTTCAGCCTCCTTTCTTTCCCCACAGGAAAGATCAAGGAATGGGGAAGTGATGATAGAAACAGATATTTAGCAAGGGAGCGAAGAAAAGATGTGGGCTAAATTTAGAGGACCTCGAAGATATCAGGTCTTAGGCCTGTCCTCAATGGAGCAGTCCTACAGGTATCTTTCTTCCTCTTCCCTCATTATTTTCTTCTTTTTCTCCATAATCCCCCTTGCCATTAGATTATAATGCAATCTACACTGCCATCATTAAGTAGATTTTATCAGTTGTTATCAGATGATCCAAGTCATTTCTCCCAACCCTAGGCCTCAGTAATATGAGTGAGCCTCCCTCCGCTCCATCTTTGTTCTTTTGGCTGCAATCGAACAATCGCTGAACAAATGGTCATAAGTCGAGGACTATGTGTAGCAGCAAGAAACTTGACCCTCTCATTTGTGATGTACTGTTATAAATCAGGGGTCTCCAACAATGTTCCCTGTAAAATTAGAAAACGGGGCGCGACAGTTAAAAACTGCCGTACGGCATTCTCTTTTTATGTGCGCGGCCGTGCAGGCGTGAAGCCTCTGCCATTATAAAATGCCGCGTGGAAGTTAAAAACTTCCACGCAGCGTTCTCTCGTTACGTGCGCGGCCACGCGGCCGCGCACCTTAGAGGGAACAGGGGTCACCGACCTTGGCAACTTTAAGACTTGTGGACTTCAACTCCCAGAGTTCTGGCAGTTGAAGTCCACAAGTCTTAAAGTTGACAAGGTTGGAGACCCCTGTATAAATCATTATAACTCACTGACTTTCCCAAAAATCATTCTTACTAGACATCAGAACTCACAGTTTGAGTAGGATCCATCACTGCCTTCACAAAGTTGCAAGATTCAATGCTGCAGGAACGAACTGTTTCTGTTCGGCCTTCCCGAAAAAGACGAGTCATAGATGCTTCATAAGTGAGACAGAACTTGTTCATGTCCTAGAACAGCAAGAGGAGGACATATAGACTAACAAGAAAGGGCTCTCTATTTGAGTATTGTCCCTGAAAATTAAGCAAAGTAAAATGTTGATGTCATGGAGGTTGAAAAATTCAGCCTCTTGGATCAGAGAAGGTGAAATGTTCTTCTAGAAACATGAATCCAAGGTATTCCATTAACAAAATTCAGATTACAAGAAGCCTGAACAACCCTGAATCAGAACAGTTCCAATTAATTTCTTCTGTATAAATGCAATCAAAGTTACTACTTATTCTGCTATAAGAAAAAAGATTTTTTTCTTCAATTATTTTCTCCAATAATTCCCTAATTAAAATGTTTTGAAATCAGGAACATATTTACGATTTTAGCCCAGTTGCACTTAACCCAACTGCTTAATCAAGTGCCTTACCCGAAAATGTGCTAGTTGAAGGGCAAGCTGGATGAAAGCATCCGGACTAGTGTGGCATTTCTTGATGTGGCCTTTGCCAAAGTCCTTAAAGGTAAAGACGTGAAAATCAACGTCACTGGCCAAAGCGTGGGCCAAAATAAAGGATTGCAAGATCACCTCTTGGCACTGTCAAGAATAAGAAACGATGATTAGCAAAGCAAAGGGCAGATGTCATGGGAAAATCAGCTTTCCCTTATTTCTAATTCCCTTCCCAATAGTTCATTTCTGTGTAAAGCAGGAGTGTCAACTCAAGGCCCATGGGGTACTTAGATCTGGCCCATGGAGCCGCCCTGGAAACAATGAAGGATCAGCCCACGGTGCCTCTGCCAGCAAAAATGGAGCCCAGGAGGGCCTTGTGTGGCCCTCCTGAGCTCTGTTTTCACTGGCAGAGGATTGCAGGAGGCCGTTGCAGCCAAAAACAGAACTCGGGAGCCCGTTTTTGCTGGCAGAGTGCTCGGGCCACCACAGGCACCCCCAACATGAGTGATGTTGAGCTGGCCATGCCACCTTGGACACCCCCCCCCCGAGGTCAAACTCAACCCTGATGCGGCTCTCAATGAAATTGAGTTTGACACCCCTGGTCTAAAGAGTCTACTAACTTTAGTCTACAGAAGGGGTAACTACATTAACCAGCAATAGGCAATGTGCTTGTATCCTGTACATTGTGTTTAATGTATTGTGAACTGCCTAGATTGACTATAGAGTGGAGCAGCTCCAATTCAATTCAAATCAAATAAAAAAATAAATAATAATAAAAGGATGGGCAATCCATAGGCAGCATGTATATCTCAAATCTCTTTCTCTCTCTGTTGTTTTTGGTTTTTTTTTGCAATCCTTAAAGTCTCCAAACTTCACACCATTAAATTCAGCAGCAACCATCAAATTTTATCAAGAAAAAAATATTTAATACATTGTTTAAGAGTTTAATAAATTACTTAACGTGGTTATTGAACTAACTCATGAGCTAGGTTTAGCCACAAGATGCTAAACGAGAGAAAAAGCAAAGCGTTAGAATTAACCAAGCCTAGCATATTGTACAAACTTAACTGAAAGGCTTTTAAGTAATTTAATAAATTTTCAATTAGCATTGTTGAAGAAAGACAGCAAAAGAGCCAGAGCCTGAACTTACCTCTGATGATAATTCCCACTCCAGTTTTTGGGGTGGTGGGACGCTGGGGTCCATCTTGCCTTTGCAGTTCCCATCATCATCATATCCCAACTGGAATGAATCTGTGGCAAGTGTGTACTGTGAAAAAAGGGCACCCAAGAGAAGGCTCAGCTGCTTTGATTCCCTTGCTGCATCCTTCGTACTGAGCACCCCATTCCCTAACACCCCGGAGAATCCAAGTGTTCTCCATTTCACCCCTCCCTCCGACCAATCCCAACTGGCAAGCTTTACCTCCCAAAGATGTCCAACAATAGGTGCATCTGCCCATGAGTGTTCTGCATTGATTCCGGCTTTCCCGTTGCGGTAAACAATCAGGTTGAAAGATTTGTCAAACCACCTGTGAGAAAAGAATGGCATTCTCTTTTCGATAGGCTGTTCCCTATTCTTCTCATAATCAAAGATACACACATGGACATGCATGCCTCCATCTTGGGGACACAAAACAATTTGTTTCAAGGGCCTGGCAATGGAGCATATCATGATGCCGCTCTCTTGCACTTCAAAATGTTCATTCTACCACTGATATTGGAGGAATGTTTACTGGCATACAAGGAACATAATAGGGTTCTGTGAAGGGTATCACAGCCAGCAGAAAATTATTTGGAAAACAAAACCAGGTCTTATGGGAAAAGTTATTATTATTATTTTTAGTATGAAGGAAGTGATATTTTGGTACGATTTCTCTGTTCAAAATATGTGACCCAAGACCCTTATGACTTCTAGTGTACAATCTTTGCAGGTTGGTTGCAGAGAGGATATACCTACCTGTCACAGCAGTGTCCGTGTAGCAAGGATTTTGCATAGACATCCAGAGTCTGACCTGGATTGGGCGCTCGCAGGCCCTGCTCACTTGTGTCAAGACAGACAAAGAAAGCAGCTTTCTCAATAATATTCAAGGACTCCTTGTTAATCCCAGACTGGAAGTAGGTCTGGCGGGCCCGGGCCCAGGCATCTCTACAAAAAACATTAAACCATCATTGTTAGGAGATGTGGCTATTATGCATACCCTGATCCAAAGAAGTAACAACTGACTATGGTGAGAATGGGTGATCATTTCCCTAATTCTAACATAGCCTGTTCCATATTAAAGAAGGACCCAGTGGATACCCCTTCCTTTACCCCCTTTGAAGTCACTGCATGAACTTGTATCTCTTTTGGCTTCATAAGCAGCAACAGTGAAAGGTTGCAAAGAAAGGACTATCTGAACTCCTAAGTTCAGTTCTTATGGCAGGGCTAAAGAAAGGAACAATGGATTCTTTCCAAGTCCAATTTTGGTTTTCCTCCAGGAGGAGGAAAGGTAGGTATGGAGATGGTAGCGATTCCAAAGTGAGCAGAAGTTCATTCACTCTTTTCTACCATCTCTTTGCCATTCCCTTTCTCACACTCTACCAAATCAACTATGGATGTGCATGAGCCACCTTAGCTCTGTGGGTTGCATAATGCCATAATGAGGACCACAACAAGGGCTCTGAGTGACTGTCCTTTAGTATTTTATTCAGGAGGAGGGAAACATGAAAAAAGGATGAGCTTGTCTTAAGCTAGGGTCTTCACCGTCTCCCAGTGAATGGAGGGTCCCAGATGCTTCTGAGAGGCATGGGAGTTGCCCTCCTGAAGTGGGCAGGGCCATCTAAGACAGAGAGTGCAAACCAGGTGAGCAAAGTACTCCTTAAATAAGAAATAAAGACGTTAAAAGTACACTCAAATATATAACTATACCCACATACTGGGGAGCAAAAATAAGGAGCAGCACAAAGAAGTAGCAGAGCATAGCAGGACATGAAGGCACAGGGAAGCAAGGCAGTGACAGGCAACATGGCATGAGGTAGATCACTGCAGAATGGAGAGGCAGGACAGAGGTGGGTTCCTGCCTGTTTTTGCCGGTGTGGTTAATAGCTGTTGTTCGGCACAGAGCCGAAGACGCTGCTGCCGTTCGCGGCGCGGGGGCTTTCCCCGGGCGCTTTCCCCGCCCGCATGGACGCCGCCAATTGTGTTCTTTTGCCCTCTGCGCATGCGGAATGCTTTGTGTATGCACAGAGGGCAAAAGAACGCAATTGGCGGCATCCATGCAGGCGGCGGCAGCGCCCGGGGAAAGCTCCCGCGCCGCAAACGGCAGCAGTGTCTTCAGCTCTGCACCGAACAACAGCTATTAACCGCACCGGCAGGAACCCACCTCTGAGGCAAGATGACTAATGGATGTAGAGCCCTTGGCACACTTGAATTTCTATCTAAACTTATTCTCTTCAAGCCCATTGAATGAAAAGGAGCATAGTGTGAATCAGCCCATCTATCAGCTGCCACAGGTCCAACCAACCTACTGAAAGGCTGGATCAAGGACAGGTCAGCCTCTCACCTTTCACCTGCAGTCATTGAAGGCAATTTCTCCTCCCCAGGCAGAGGGGGTGAAGGGTCATAAAGGATAGCTTCAAACTGTGCCTGAAGTTCACAGGGCTCCAGCAGCTTCCCCTTGTAATACAACGATACCCGAAATAAGCGTCCTGCATGGTATACTGCAATGTGATCACTGTCTTGTAGATGTTGGATCGTATCTGGGTAGGAAGGACATAAACAAAATAAACACTGGATCTCATTCAATGTATAGGCAGCCTAGCCACCTGCCTCCTCCCACAGGGGCTCCCCAAGGAAAAAGGGGAATCATAACTCCGTGAAAGGTTATGTCCTGTACCATAATTCAAATATATCTCTCATCCCAGGCCAACAGTTTTTATTTTAATCAAAACAGTAATAGGTCAAGCATTTTATATTCAAGCAATTGCAGCAAATTCTTGCACTTTCTCTGGTGTTAAATTTTCACAAAGTGGAACCTTGGGTTGGGAGATCCAAAATTCCCAGCCAGCAAAATGTGAGTGGAAATTCTTATATCTCTAAAGTGCACCAACTAAGGAAAGCTGCAGTAGTCAAAGATGAATAAAAGAAGGCCGCACACAATGAACATGAGCTGAAACAAATGCCCATTTTTCTCTTTGCAGCCCGGTATCCAAGACCTGTGCATACCCCCTCAATCTTTTAATATTGTTGGGGGAGGGATTTTTTTTTTTTTTTTGCAATTCTTGGAGCCTCTTTACAACCATAGTTGCTGGAAACTGGTGGCAATTTTTGCCCCCATATTGGACATTGCCACCCTTTGCCATACGCGCAAATGTACTTGCTCAGGCATCTACACCACCCTAGTCAAAAGATTCTGAGCAGTTCACTATTGATGCAACAGTCAGATGTAAACAATACACAAATCTAACAATATTTAATTTAAGTACTTAAACTAAGTAGGCTTAGTTTAAAAATCTTAGAAGCCCACAAATAATGAAAATCCAGGAGGAAAAAAAAGGAAAATACTAGAGTGACTTTGCTTCATAAAGCTCTTTTACTTTGCACCGTTGTGTTCTGCCTACTGCAGCCTTTCCCTTATCAATTAAGGGGGGCTCCCAAGTACTAACATAATTGCCCACTCCTAATTTAAGGAAACAGTAAAACTAGGTTTTGAACACCAAAAAGAAGCTATTAAGAACCATCCTCAGGTATGCTAACCAGGATTGGTTCTCTAAAAGTCTTATCAAAAAGACCTTTGAGAGGTTTGGACCCATCCTTCACCTTTTAAGTCCTATTCTTTACATCTGGAGAAGCATAGGTTCTCCACCCTGCTTTAAAATAAAACATGGCTGCAGGACAAAGTATGTAGGTGGGGGGGGGGAGTCCATTCATCCCTACAATCCACATGACAGTGTGCAGGTATTTGTTGGAAAAGGAGGACAGGGTATGCAGAAGCGTCCTACCTCCCTCCAGACCAGGCACACGGGTTGTATTAAACATGCGTTCATACTGAGCTGAGCACGTTGGCACGCAACCTTGAATCAGCATCTGAGAAGCAGAGAGAAGCAAGAAAAGAAAGAAAGAAAGAAAAGAAAGAGAGAGAGAGAGAGACCGAAGGAATAATCAAGAAGATTTGCCTGCTATGAAGCTTTGAAAGAAGTAAAAAAGAACCCAAGGAATTTTTTTTACTTCTCCTAGCAACTTGAATAGTCCTGCCAAGAAAAGAACCCAGTGGGTAGGCCAAGTTCCAAAAGTGAGTCCAGTTCTGACTTCATGAATATGTGTGAGTTATCCATGTTGACAAGAGCAAGAAGGGATACCAGATTTTTTTTTAAAGGCAGCGACTGATTGCCAACTTGGTACCTTAGAATGACTTCTACCACCCAATATGAAGTAGACTGCAATAGCTACCATCACTCCTAGCCAAATATTATATTTTTGGCTAGGAATGGAAAATATTATTTATTTATTTATTTATTTATTTATTTATTTATTTATTTATTTATTTATTTATTTATTTATTTATTTATTTATTTATTTATTTATTTATTTATTATTTGAGAGACTTATATACCGCCTCATAGTGCAAGCACTCTCTAAGCGGTTTACACCATTAAGCAATGTATATTTAAGCAATGATAAAGAGCCGAGGTGGTGCAGCGGTTAGAGGCAGGTACTGCAGGCCACTTTAGCTGACACTGATCCACAGGTCAGCGGTTCAAATCTCACCAGCTCAAGGTTGACTCAGCCTTCCATCCTTCCGAGGTAGGTAAAATGAGGACCCAGATTGTTGGGGGCAATATAAATATACAGTACATTACTTACTGGTGTAAACTGCTTAGAGAGTGCTTGCACTGTGAGGCGGTATATAAATTTCACAAAATAAATAAAATAAATAATAAATATTTTATATTGCCCCCAACAATCTGGATCCTCATTTTACCTACCTCGGAAGGATGAAAGGCTGAGTCAACCCTGAGCCGGTGAGATTTGAACAGCTGAATTGCTGATCACAGTCAGCTAAAGTGGCCTGCAATACTGCACTCTAACTGCTGCGCCACCTCGGCTCATTGTACATAACACTGTATATAACAGCAGTACATAACACTGAACTGCTGGAGATGATGAAAGTTGTTGACACAACACTCACAGAAGGCACCAAGTTGTCAAAGGATGGTTAAGACGGAAGGATTTAGAGAATTATGGGTAAGTCCTGAAATCACAGAATGCAACACTGAAGAGATGGACCAGAAAACCCAGCAAAAGACCCCATAGAGGAGATTCATTTTGCACAAGTCCCCCATAGCCATATGCGAGGAGGAGATTGTTTCTCAGGGTCTTCCAGTTCACTTACCCTGCCCCTCCCCAGGCAACCTGGTGGTGTTGAAGAGGCGCTGCCACTGGGCCGAACAGAGGGGGATGAAGGAATTAGGAACCATGCTCTGATATCAGATGACAAGGAACCCCAAGATTAGATGGGGAAAAGAAAACCAAATAGGGAAGAGATTTATTGTTATCTTTAATATATTCTGTGATCCTAAAACATTTAAAATCAAGGCATTAATAAATGTCACAAGCAAAAAGCCCAATGATCAAACTTGTAGAAAAATCGCTGAGAAAAAGAAGCATGACTTACAATGTAGCTGGCAGCGCTAACTTGAATTTAATAAGCAAAGCAAAGCTGCCTGTGCATTTAAGCTGGTATAATACTCGGCCCACAAATATTGGGATAGGCCCATTTTCATTCCCCTTTAGCTTTGCTTTAAGCCTCTTTTCTGATCTTTTCTTTGCTGCATACTTTCAAAGAACCAATTCAGTATTTGAACCCTAAGTTGCGCTTAAGACAAACTCAAAACAGTTGTGACGTGGTGAATACAGGATTTGATCTCCTGGTTGTGGTTTCCCATGTTTTGTTTTGTTTTGACTTCCAATGAACTGTAGAAATATCAGTCCAGAGTAGCTCCTGCCCCCACCATAGGAGAAATTCATATATATGCTTGCTCTGGAGGAACAACTAAACAGTTTAGATCTAGAAAAAGAAAAACCGTCCTCACCAAAATTGGAACATCAAACAATTGTCTTGACACTAAAGAAAAACATAAGTAGCATAAGAACGTATTATCATTTTAGCCCTTGGATCAGCAAGGTCAGGAGTAAAATTTATGTTCATCCGTGATCCTTTGCAAATAATTGGCCTGATTGGCATGTGAAACTAAACGATAGTGTATGTTTATTTTTAATTTAGTCTCATAAACAAATCAGATGATTATAAAATGCAAATATGGCTATTCTTTTTCCAGGGCATCAACATACCCCAGAAGTTCCTTAACATGAGTTCTGGAAGAAAATGTGGGATTCTTTGTGATTTTGTAGACTATGCTTGCATCACAGTTCGGGCTCTTTCTACATCTCCACTTCCCCTTTGTCTAGTCTAGGCAAATGAAAAATTTTCAGTGATGTGTGCTACACAAATGATATGGTTAGTTTATCATTAACATTAGTTTATAAGTTCTTCCATTTTTGAAAGCCCAGCAGCAAACTAAACTGACCATAAGGACAAAACTATCAAATGGTATGAGAAACATGCCTGCATTTTTAAAAGATAAAACTGAAAATCCCTTTCAGAAAAAGCAGCCTTTTATAACCTAGCATGTGTTTGAGACTATAATTTCCAAAACCTATCAAGTATTGTGATTTTGGGGGGGTTGTAGTTCAATGCATCTGGAGAGTCTCAGTTTGGGGAAGGCTGCTTTACGAAGTGAAACGGGCAAGCTTGGAATACATGCCATGCTTTTACTCCTGTTTCCTCTCTGCAAGAAGAAAGCAAGTACATGTAAATCCTTGACTTATGACCATCCGTTTAGCAACTATTCAAAGTTACGCCAGTGCTAAAAATAGTCTGGTTCTCATGCTTATGACTGGTCTCACACATTTATGACCACCATGGTGATATGATCAAAATTCAGGTGCTTGGCAACAGGCATGTATTTAATGATGGTTCTGGTACCCTGGGTTCATGTGATCGCTATTTGTGACCTTCTCAGCCGGACCTTCCAACTTGCACAGGCAGTGGGGAAAACTGAATTTGCTTAACAATTGGATGATAACAACCACTTAACAACCACAGTGATTTGTTTAAAACCACAGCAAAAGGAGCTTGTAAAATTGGGTGTGACTCATTTAACAGCCGTCTTGCTTAGCAACAGAAGTTCTAGTGGTTGTAAGTTCAAGACTACCTGTATAAATCTTCTTGTTCTCAGTCTGACTCCCACTAACTAATTCAGACAGAGGAAGCTTTCATTTTCTAATAGGCATATTTCCTATCCTCCCTATATTTTTATCTCACTCACTGGTTTGATTTCCTCCCGGATGAGTTTGCGTCGATACAGCAGCATGGCATAAACAAGATTCCCGGCACGAGCAGCTTGGATTGGCGTAGGTGTGACATAAAGGAAATCCTGAAAAATGAGTGCAGAAGAAATGAAAACATAGGGGAAAAGGTTCGGTCAGAAATGCTGGAATTAAAAAACGTCCTGTTCAAGTGTTGGTATTCTCTAGCTTTGATAACTCACCATGCCATAATAGTTGCTATTTACCATCAGGGGGCTCCTCCCACGGAGATACACATACTCTTCCCACCAATCACTTACCTGGCAAGAGATGGAAGAAGGGTGAAAAAGGAGAAATTAAAAAGACAGCACCACATGCATATTCCCAGTGTACTACACTGTTCTTCCCAAAGAGCTCCTCCTCTTTAAAAGGCCCACTCACATAGTTGGGTGCCCACCAAGATTTCAGTGTGAGATACCACTGCAGTTGTGGTCCAAGGGTCCGCTCAAAGTCACGGACAAGACCTGTCATTCGAAAGAATTCTTCATCAGTCGTCAGAGGTCGTATGGATTCCAGATACTAAGGGAGAAAGAAAAATGTGGAATTAGATCATGGCAAGCGCAGAGTTCATTCTTTTATCCAAAAGCCTTCCTCATTCCAAACTCAAGAGATGACGTTTGTCCACATTCATTCTCCTACAAGAACACTTGAAACCAGAAGCCTTGTAGACATGGGAGTATGCATCTTTGTAGATGCATGAAAAAGAAGTTCAAGAGCCTCAGAAAGATAGGGATATCAGTTCAGACTTTGCTACTTTTCTTTTTTTGTATCTAGTCATTGTCTCGATTTCAGGCAGTTTCAGCCATAGAGATGGAAAACCAGCAGTTTCTAAGATAATGAAAGAAGAAAAAAAATCATCTGTTTCCTAATGTGAAAGGATGAATCATAAACGAATATTTTCACATCTGTAAAGATTTTTTGCACTGGAAAAGAATAGGGGGAAATTGGGGAAATTAAAAGCAGCGACATAAAACAGCTGTGATACTTGGCCATCATATCTTGGAGATGCTATGATCTTGTAATCCCCAAAATTTTGAGAGCTCAGCTAGAAAAAGCTATCAATGAACAGTCTGTCAGAACATGAAACATTCAAGGCATCCTTTCCAGCTCACCAGCATCTGAGGTCATCCTGGTATTATATGTTTTTGTTGAAATCCCATGGTAACCTCAAGATGCCCTGCATATAAAACTCTCATTTAATTACTATAGATAGCAATAGCAATAGCACTTAGACTTATATACCGTTTCACGGTGCTTTACAGCCCTCTCTAAGTGGTTTACAGAATCAGCATATTGTCCCCAACAATCTGGGTCCTCAATTTACCAATCTTGGAAGGATGGAAGGCTGAATCAACCTTGAGCTGGTGAGACTTGAACTGCCGAACTGCTGGCAGCCAGCAGTCAGAGGAAGTAGAATGTAGTACTGCATTCTAACTACTGCGCCACCACGGCTCTTATGCAACAACAGATCCAAAATACATTTTTTAAAGATTTCAACTTTGCCTTCCCCAAAGATATTCCATTCCTTGTGTTCTCCTTCATTCTTTCTTCCCTTTGTCCATTTCTACCCTACAAACAGTTTTCTGTCACTCCTTCTTGAGCTGTTTTTGGAGTTACTGACAGTATTTTTAAAAAAAGATTATCATTTTATCTTCATGCAAATTTTAAGGCTTCAGATACTAATTTTTATCTTATGATTATGACATGCTTAATCCTTCCATGTCAAAAGATAATAGAAAATGCTTTCTCTTCCTAAGACAGTTTAAGACCACTGTTAGGCGCATTTGACAATGTTAGATTATAAATTACCTCATCTTATAGAAAGAAGAATTCTATGTTAAAGTTTTTGTTAATTTATGAAATATATCTACAGAAGTTTACTGTTGCAACTATGCATAAATGCTGTCCAATTAACTCAATGAATGAATAACTCAAATGTGTTATTTTAGACTTAGTAAGTGACAGTGAATCACTCCCACTGCAAACAAGCAATGGAAAAACCTGATTTTCAGATCAGGGACCTTTTTACCCCTCTTCCTTTGTCTCTAGTCAGAACTTTTCTTTCCAATAATCAGCAAAGAGACCCACATTAGGAACCTATAATCATGCAAAAATGGATAGACTATCATTGGAATTGAAGGACAAGGGGGAGATGGAATACTACGCAATATGGGATAAATTTTATCAGTGGATAGAAAGAAAAAAAGGTCGAAAAAGTAGAGAGTAAGAATTGGAAAAAGGGAAATTAAAAGAAGGTTAGGATATAAATAAACAATGAGGGATACATATGTAAGATTTAAAAAAAGCAATGTATATCGAGCAATAATACTATTTATTGTTATGTAAATGATGTTCATCCATCGTGTTCGAAGAGGACCTTAACATCTAACAGGTTGTGGGCTGTCCACGATGTGTCCGCAGGTGGCTGGTAAGGCCTATACGGACATGAAATACAATAATATTTATGTACCGTGTTTCCACGAAAATAAGACAGGGGCTTATATTTTTTTGATCCCCCCAAAATGCCGCTGGCCTTATTTTCGGGGGTGGCTTATAATTTTCGGGGCAGGGCATGAGACGCACCACTTACTGGAGTTTGCCAGCTCCGTGGTCTCTCGGCTAGTCTCTTTAGGGAAAAAAACTTGCAAACAGACAAGCCAAGAGACCACGGAGCTGCAAAACTCCAGTAAGTGGTGCGTCTCTCTTGGCGGGGCGAGGCGGGGCGGGCGTCCTACCAGACACTTGTCCCGGTACCTCCGACACGTTCTTACGGTCTTCTCTACACGGCAGCCCGTTCTAAAAGAATGCCGCGCGAGTTCGAGAAGTTTGAACTCGCGAGATGTTCTCTTTTAGAACGGGCTGCCGTGGAGAGAAGACTGTAAGAACGCGACGGAGGTCCTGGGACAAGTCGCAGGTAGAACGAGCATCTCGCGCTGGGGTTTGACAGGGCAGCCGAGGCGAGGCGGGGCGGGCGTCCTATCTGCAACTTGTCCCGGGACCTCTGTCGTGTTCTTACAGTCTTCTCTCCATGGCAGCCCGTTCTAAAAGAATGCCGCGCGAGTTCGAGAAGTTTGAACTTGCGAGACGTTCTCTTTTAGAACGGGCTGCTGTGGAGAGAAGACCGTAAGAATGTGACGGAGGTCCCGGGATAAGTCGCAGGTAGGACGAGCGTCTCGCGCTGGGGGTTGGCAGGGCTGGCAGGGCGAGGCGGGCATCCTACCTGCGACTTGTCCCGGGACCTCCGTCGCGTTCTTACGGTCTTCTCTCCACGGCAGCCCGTTCTAAAAGAATGCCGTGCAAGTTCGAGAAGTTTGAACTCGCGAGACGTTCTCTTTTAGAATGGGCTGCCGTGGAGAGAAGACTGTAAGAACACGACGGAGGTCCCGGAACAAGTCGCAGGTAGGACGAGCGTCTCGCACTGGGGGTTGGCAGGGCCGGCAGGGCAGGTGTCCTACCTGGGACTTGTCCTGGGACCTCCGTCCAATTCCTTGGTGTTGTCTCCAGGGCAGCCCGTCTCGCGAGTTCAAAGTTCAAATCAAACTTCAAAAGTTCAAACTGAAATCAAGCTTGATTGAACTCGCGAGACTTTTCTTTTAGAACGGGCTGCCCTGGAGACAACACCGAGGAATGCGATGGAGGCACAAGTCCCAGATACCGGTAGGACACACGTCTCACAGCCCTCCCCACCGCGAGACGCCCATCGCAGCAAGGGAGGGAATCAGGACAGGCAGAAGCCGCCGGGTAAAGAGTGCTCGTCCAGAGCAGCCACTGCCCTGGCTGGATTTGTAAGCCAAAGAGCCAGAGTTTGGGGCAAACAAAGAAAGATTTCTGCTGCTTTCCTTCCGTGCAGCCAAAAGCAGAAGCAGTAGAAGTCTTTTTCTTTCCCCCAACTCCTGCTCTTCGGCTGTTGCGGGAAAGGATTCCCTCTTTACCCGGTAGCTTCTGCCTGCCCAGGTTCTCCCCCTTCCCGCGCGTGAGCCGCTCTTTCTGTGGCCGGTGGGTGGGGGAGGGAGGGAGGCGGTGACAGGCACAGCCGAAGGGGCAGCAGCAGAGCCGAAGGGACGGTGCAAGGCGTGCAAAGGAGGCGGCGGTGGCAGAGATGAAGGGGCAGCGGCAGAGCCGAAGGGGCGGTGCAAGGCGTGCAAAGGAGGCTGTGGTAGCAGAGCTGAAGGGGCAGCAGCAGAGCCGAAGGGACGGTGCAAGGCGTGCAAAGGAGGAGGCGGTGGCAGAGATGAAGGGGCAGCGGCAGAGCCGAAGGGACGGTGCAAGGCGTGCAAAGGAGGCGGCGGTGGCAGAGATGAAGGGGCAGCGGCAGAGCCGAAGGGGCGGTGCAAGGCGTGCAAAGGAGGCTGTGGTAGCAGAGCTGAAGGGGCAGCAGCAGAGTCGAAGGGGCGGTGCGAGGCGTGCAAAGGAGGCTGAGGTGGCAGAGCTGAAGGGGCAGCGGCAGAGCCGAAGGGACGGTGCGAGGCGTGCAAAGGAGGCGGCGGTGGCAGAGCTGAAGGGGCGGAGTGAGGCGTGAAAAGGAGGCGGCGGTGGCAGAGCTGAAGCGGTGGAGCGAGGCGTGCAAAGGAGGTGGCGGTGGCAGAGCTGAAGGGGCAGAGCGAGGTGTGCAAAGGAGGTGGCGGTGGCAGAGCTGAAGGGGCGGTGGGAGGCGTGCAAAGGAGGCGGCAGTGGCAGAGCCGAAGGGGCGGTGGGAGGCATGCAAAGGAGGCGGCGGTGGCAGAGCTGAAGGGGTGGAGCGAGGCATGCAAAGGTGGCGGCGGTGGCAGAGCTGAAGGGGCGGTGGGAGGCGTACAAAGGAGGCGGCGGTGGCAGAGCTGAAGGGGCGGTGAGAGGCGAGCAAAGGAGGCAGCGGTGGCAGGTGACAGAGCCGAAGGGGCTTGCTCTCGCTCTCCCGGCCAGGAGCCGGTCTTTCTGCAGCGGGCACTCTTTTGGCCGGGGAAGAGAGAGAGAGAGAGAGTAAGCGAGAGGTAGCTACGTGCCCCCCCTCCCGCAGGATTGGCTCCGCTGCTCTGGGCTGCCTTCGGCAGCGTTTTGAAACGTGTTCCTGCCTGTGATGAAGGAATCCATGCTCACCCCGTTCTTCGCAGGCAGGAGCGTGTTTCAAACTGACATAGCCAGAGCCCAGATGAGCCGAGCTAGTCCCGCAGGGTGTGTGCGCACATGTCTCTCACTTGCTCTCGCTCTCCCGGCCAAAAGAGTGCCCGCCAGAGAAAGAGAGGCTCCCGGCATGTCCCCCGCTTCCCACGGAAAGTATTTGGGGGAGCTTATTTTCGGAGGGAGGCTTATTTCAAGGCATGTCCCGAAAATCCCTGTCGGGCTTATTATCGGGACATGTCTTATTTTCGGGGAAACACGGTAAACATTATACAAAGAAATGACCAAACAGGATGGTCACAAAGTGTCTAATGTTTGTATAATGTTTGTTTGTGTAAATAAAAGAAACATTTATTTTTAGAAAAGGAACCTATAATCAGAACTAGGGAATGAACACCATCTAAAATAATTACAAAAAAAAAAGAGTTAAGAGGGTATGCCAAATGTCAGGTCCAAAAATTAGTACCAGAAATGTCAGGCATGCTAAAGTAATGAGATGCCTACTATGATGCAAAGCTTTTGATTTTCCTCCCTTTCCATAAAGATCCAAAGACAAGTGTGGGGAGGTAGAATCAGTCAACATGGAATATTCTTTGTTTGGGTCCTGCTGCAATGGGCAATAGTTTCTAGCACTTCTGGAGAGAGGAAAGGGAGTTAGATGATTCTTGATATATGACCATAATGGAACTTGTACATTACAGTTATATGTTACAATGGTCGTAAAACCGGTCAGTCACATGACTGAATCGATTTTATGATTTTTTTTTTGCAGTGGTAATTAAAAACGCTGCAATCAGTAAGTAAATCAATGATTGCTATGGGTGCAGTTTTGCTGAAAACTGGAATTTCAGGACTATCTGTATTAGTAATCATTAGGATCAGCAGCTGGGGATGGGGAGAATGTGTGATATTTTTCCTTCCCTGCTTTAGTTCAAAGGAAAATCTGTTGTCTGAAGCTAGAATTTTCTTTGAAGAGACAACTCCATTTGTGCCCCTAGAGCCTTGCACATGAAAAGCTATCATCTAGCACCACAGGGACAAAATTTTAATGCAGCGTTCATTGTGGTTAGTTTGCACAAATAGTTACTTCTATCAAGTAGCAGACTTTCAAAGCAGCAGCCAATGCAGGGTGGTATTAAAATTATCCTGACTATAACATCACAATCTATGATTGGAATACAAGAGATGGAGATGGCAAATGTAGGCCTCTATCTTTCCTGTTTTGACTCCTCCTGTGAACACCACTACTTCAAGGATGCATTCCTTCACCTTCAGAAGCAAGTGTCAAAGAAATATTAGAATCTTTGAATGCCCACTTGTAAGTAAGAATAATATGGACAAAAGCTGCAGACTCACCCTCCGCATTGTATCCGTAATAGATGGAACAGGCAAACGAGGCAGTGAGGCCTGATAGCTATACAACATGGGTTTTCGACCAGAAAAGATTTTCACCAAAGCCTATGAGACGAGGGGATAAAGGGAGAAGTGAGCAAGACCCCACATTTCAACAGGTTCATTTTTTCCCTCCAGCATTTTTCTTTGGCCTAATTCACAGTAAAATGGCCTGTTTTATATTGGAATAGGACATGGTGAATCCTGCTATAAGACAGAGTGAGATATTTGCTTCAGGTAGCAGATACCAGTAAAACTATTGCGGGGCACAGCTATCTATGCTTAGTAGCCTGTCCTACATCCTCCTACACCCTTCAATAAATTATGCTGAAGCAACCAGTCCAATTATTTTTAATATGAAAAAAAAAGGCAAAGCGGAAAGTCATCTTGTCTTTTTTATTAGAATGCAAATAACTAAGTTTTCCCTGACACTGGATTACTACAAACTGCAGCCACCGAAGTTCATTACTGACAGCACAGAAATTTAGGCTAAAGGTTATAACAAGGGTTGTGCAGCTTTTTTGGATCCAAAGTTAAGGTGACCAGACGTCCCGATTTTGGCGGGACAGACCCGCTTTTTAATCATTTGTCCCGCGTCCCGCCCGCCCTCTTAAAAAGTCCCGATTTTTTAAAACAATGCCCGACTAGGGCATTCTTTCAAAAAATCGGCCTGCAGGCACTCGAGGACGGCCAGGTTGGGCCCAGCCGCAGGGGCAGCAGCAGCAGCAGCAGGCCCTCTCAAAATCGGGACATCTGGTCACCTTAGCCCCCGCTTCTTCCTCCAACCAGACGCGCGCCCGAGCGACAGGCTTCCGTTTCAGTCCCCTCTATTCACAGGGTGGCGCGGGGCGGGGCAGAGCGAACTCTGGGGGGGGAGCGCGACTTTGCACTTGTCTTTCAGTCTGTGCCGCGGCAAAAGGGGCGGGGCAGGGCTGGGCGCGCGTCCTACCTGGGACTTTTCCTGGTAGCTCCAATCGCGTTCCTTGCTAATAGCGTCCAGAGCAGAGCAGCCCCTTCCAAAAGATCGCGAGACGTTATCTTTTGGAAGGGGCTGCTCTGCTCTGGGCGCTATTAGCAAGGAACGCGATTGGAGCTACCAGGAAAAGTCCCAGGTAGGACGCGCGTCTCGCGCTGGGGGTTGGGTGGGCGGGGCAGGACTGGCGGCCAACTACCTGAGCGATGGAGGCGCGGCGGCCGGTTTGGGGCTCGGGGCGGACCCCGGAGGCCCCACCACCCCCGCCGGATCGCACAGAGCGGACATGCAGGCACCGGTCGAGACGCTAAACAGCTAAAAAGCCCCCCCCCTGCCACTTGTTTTCCTCTTTTGCGCCTGCGCACGCTGGGCCCGAGCATGGGGGAAGAATTAAAACAGCGCACCGAGAGCGTCACCTGAGACGGTTGTAAGGATCTTGCCAGCCAGCCAGCCTAAACTAAAGTGACCAGATTTTTTTTTCTTCAGGCGGGACACCATTGACGGGGGTGGGTTTCTCCATTTGAGTTTTGCCCTCTGCGCATGCGCAGAGGGCAAAAGAAGGCAAATGTCGGCGTCCAGGTGGGTGGAGGGGGGGGAGGCGGGAGGCTTTTCCTCGCCTCCCCTTCGGGAGCCGGCAATGGTTTAGGCTGGCTGGCTGGCAAGATCCTTACAACCGTCTCAGGTGACGCTCTCGGTGCGCTGTTTTAATTCTTCCCCCATGCTCGGGCCCAACGTGCGCAGGCGCAAAAGAGGAAAACAAGTGGCGGGGGGGGGGCTTTTTAGCTGTTTAGCGTCTCGACCGGTGCCTGCATGTCCGCTCTGTGCGATCCGGCGGGGGTAGTGGGGCCTCCGGGGTCCGCCCCGAGCCCCAAACCGGCCGCCGCGCCTCCATCGCTCAGGTAGTTGGCCGCCAGTCCTGCCCCGCCCGCCCAACCCCCAGCGCGAGACGCGCGTCCTACCTGGGACTTTTCCTGGTAGCTCCAATCGCGTTCCTTGCTAATAGCGCCCAGAGCAGAGCAGCCCCTTCCAAAAGATAACGTTTCACGATCTTTTGGAAGGGGCTGCTCTGCTCTGGACGCTATTAGCAAGGAACGCGATTGGAGCTACCAGAAAAAGTCCCAGGTAGGACGCGCGCCCAGCCCTGCCCCGCCCCTTTTGCCGCAGCACAGACTGAAAGACAAGTGCAAAGTTGCGCTCCCCCCCCCAGAGTTCGCTCTGCCCCGCCCCGCGCCACCCTGTGAATAGAGGGGACTGAAACGGAAGCCTGTCGCTCAGGCGCGCGTCTGGTTGGAGGAAGAAGCGGGGGCTAAGGTGACCAGATGTCCCGATTTTGAGAGGGCCTGCTGCTGCTGCTGCTGCCCCTGCGGCTGGGCCCAACCTGGCCGTCCTCGAGTGCCTGCAGGCCGATTTTTTGAAAGAATGCCCTAGTCGGGCATTGTTTTAAAAAATCAGGACTTTTTAAGAGGGCGGGTGGGACGCGGGACAAATGATTAAAAAGCGGGTCTGTCCCGCCAAAATCGGGACGTCTGGTCACCTTAGCCTAAACCATTGCCGGCTCCCGAAGGGGAGGCGAGGAAAAGCCTCCCGCCTCCCCCCCCTCCACCCACCTGGACGCCGACATTTGCCTTCTTTTGCCCTCTGCGCATGCGCAGAGGGCAAAACTCAAATGGAGAAACCCACCCCCGTCAATGGTGTCCCGCCTGAAGAAAAAAAAATCTGGTCACTTTATCCAAAGTGGAAAAGATTCCTCAGCAGGAATATGGCTTTCATCTCCTAAGTGAAACTGCACCATTTTCTGGACTCGCGTGGTAGGTTTGTGACCTGTCTCCCAAAGGAGAAATGATGCCAACTGAGTGTAGTGAAACCATTGTGCTCTGGATGGAACTTCCTTCTTTTCTGACATAGTTTACTACATATCTGGAAGCTGGTTTTATGTTTGTTTGCAGAAACACTCAATCATATGAGAACTAAGCCCCAAGGATATTTTTGTTTTCACATCTTCTCCAAATCCTAATCTGATCTGCTTAGGCATAATCACTCCTTCTTCTAAATGCATTTGTGGGAATTACAGACACACCTGCTGCTCTGTCTTAATATGTATCTGTGCTCCTCAGTCTGGCTCCTTCTCAACTGATATGGCCCAATATTTCATCTCATTTTTCTCCAGCAGCCTTTTCTGAATGTGTACCTCTCTGATGTGCTGAATGGAAATCTTATCATCCCATACAGCCAGATCATGAGAATTATGATACAACAACATATCTAAAAGACACTGGGTTGGGAAAAGCTGCTCCATGGTGTTTTTCACCATAAACCACCATTAACCTTTTAGCTAAACCTGTTCACCTGCTCTTTGATCCTGAACATAGCTATTATAAGTAGCTCAGGGACGTATTCCTCTGTAGGTGAGTTGTATACTGTTTAGAGGGTATGGTACTGAGAAAGTTAGGAAGAACCTACTCATTAGGTGACTTTGAGTCCCTCCTTCTTTCTCTCTTATCCTATTTATGAAAATAATATTGCAGAAGTACCGGTATTCTCCTGACATCCTGGAGGAATATTCTGGAACAGTGTTTTTTAGTTTTTGTTAATTGCAATGTTTTTTTTCTTCAGGCATTTGGTAGCAACATCTGATTAAATGTGTCTGAGCTCAAAAGCTAAGGTTAGTATTTGGTTGAGAAACTTTCAGGGAATAGCGAGGTTGCAAGTTAGACTGGGAAGTTAAAAAGCATCCCAGAAAAAAATTAGTGGCACCATGTAAGTTTGCCAATAAAACTGCATGAATATACACACACAAAGTTATCTGGAATCAAGCTTGATTGAAAAAGGTTTTGCCTTTTATAATACAGCATGTGCCTAACTTTTAAAGCCAGTCTGAAATCTTTGCCCTCATAACTGTTTAATTAAATGAATAAATATGGTAACCTGTGCTGTAGAGAGGAAAGATGTACTTGCAATAAATGCATTCAACATTTGTAGTTTCTCCATTGATAGCCTTGCTCATATGGTGCTCAGCAGATGTGTTGAAAACTCCCAGTTTTTTACCTAGAAAAATCTATTTGCTCTGTGCTATAAGCCTGCTTCAGCTCCACTCAGGATTATAGTAGCCAAAACCCAGGACAATTGTGTATGCTGAGTCCACCAACAGTTGGCCCCGTGTCCAACTTGCATTCTAAGAGTAAACTTGTCCTGGAAGTACATACCAACCAGATCTTTGTGATGATGGATATCCGACCATGCTCCTCATACATCCATCCATGGTAGCATAGCAGCATCTTAAGAATGCTACGCATGGTCATAATGAGAGCCAGCCACAGTCCTGTGGAAAAGGCCAGGACACTAAGGACATTCAGGCCCTGATCTGACAGATAATTGCTGGAGAAAAAGAGGGGAATAGCAGAAAGACAAAGTCAATCTTTCAAGAAAACTAACCTGTATTTGTAGATGTACAACTTAACTTAAGGACAGTTAAGGATTGGGGCGAGGGGAGGGAAATGAATGATCTATGCTTAGCTCACATTTGTTATATCCAAAATATCCCAGAGTTAGTCATTTCCCTTCAGATTTCTGAAATACCTCTGCCCAAACTATGGAGAAATACAAATGGTCAGTGGTTGTGTTTATTATTTATTTATTTATTTTGTTATTCTTATATGCCGCCCAACTCCCGAAGGACTCAGGGCGGCGTTTACACAATACATTTAACCAAGGTAGTTAAAAATCAAGTGGCTGCCTTTGTATAATTATTAGTTTTAACTTTTTTATAGCTTTAGTATGTTGTAGTAATTCAGCTGTTTGGTTTACATTTCAATTAAATGTACAATCTCTGAAAAAGTTTTTATTTAATACGCATGTCTCTGTACAGAAAATATTAGGCTATTGGTCTCATTCAATATAAGAACTTTCTATGCCAGAATGGACATTTTGGTAGGCTGAGAGTGACTTCTTATTCTTTTGCTTACCTAATACACAATGTTGTCTGCCTTGCTAATAGGGAAAAGATAACTGGAGTGATGAAACACAATATTATTCTCATAATGCAGGATAATAAAGCATTAATGCAGATAGGAATCAGGAAACATGTTGGATTTCTGTATTTCCCACAATGCTAACTCTTTACCCAGTTACAGAAACTGTGTGCTGCTAGAGCCAAAATTAAGGCACTATGACAGTTTGTACCTGGCTAGGTTAAGGATGCTATCTGAACTCAACTATTAGGTCTGACCGGATCTTAGCTTCTTCCACTCTGACAAAATTAACAGTTACTAGTTCACCATGAAGACTTGTCTCCTTTTCTCCCCTAATTACCTGACTGGCAGATGTTCCTTTATTTTGTCAATCATGCCCATGGAGGGGTCAAGACGAGAGAGCTGGGTTACTAGGATGGCTGTAACCATGAAAAACCAACTGGAGGGGCTGGCGGGATACACACCTGTCACAAAACCATTCTGTTTGGAGGCAATATAAGGAAATGGAGGTGAGAGGTAGGAAAACAAAGAACTTGAGAGTTTTGATTTTCTGCTACGTTGGCACTCTAACCTGTTTCTGAAGGAATAAAATCCTTTTCTTGGAACTATAACACACAGGTTGAACTTTTGCCTACATTAGTAAATTATCCTGACTTCCTTTCCTCCTAGGCGAAACTGTCATTATTTTTTTTTTTTTGCAGAAGCAGCAAGAACGTCTATAAATTAACTATTTACATAATTTACATTATTTCAATATATTTCAACACATTTAAATAATTCCAGCATTAAAAGCCAATCTACTAGCACTTTCATTTTTACTTCAAGGATAAGAATTTTTACTTGAATATTAATGATCTTTGTTGAGAGCCAGTCTGTGTAGGCCAGTGGTTCCCAACCTGTGGTACGTGTACTACTAGTGGTACGCGAGGGCCTTCCAGGTGGTACGCGAACACTTTCGGGGTCATGAACGATTTTTTGTTAGTTATTTTTTACTTCACAAAAATGTTTACTGCCTAACACAAGATAATCTGGCAACGATTTGCAACTGTTGCCACACGCCACCCACCTGGTCCCAGCGGCCCGAGAATCCAGTTGCTGGATGCGCGGGGCCAAAAAAGGAACGGTACAATTATGGAAATAAAGTGATATCTGATCGAATTTAGTTTCTCTGGAACCAGGTGGTACGCGGCGACTGTACGGGACCTCCAAGTGGTACTCGATCACAAAAAGGTTGGGAACCACTGGTGTAGGGGTTATGGTGTTGCACTAGCAGTAGGAAACCCAGGCTCTATTTTTCCCTTAGGCAAGAAAGCCAGTTGCTTTCTTTCAGTGAGGCCCATCACTTCCTCTCAGCCCTAATCAGCATCAGGCTCTGGAACAAGCCAGTTGAAAAATAAAACTCCTGTCATATCATGCATGAATAGCTTTGCTATGTGAACTGAAGCAAATACAATACAGGTAGTCCTCAACTTAAGAACCATTTGTTTACTGACCATTAGAAGTTACCACCTTTCCAGAATCCCTGCGGTCATGTGACCAAAATTTGGGCACTGGACGACCAGCATGTATTTATAATGGTTACAGTGTCCTGAGATTACATGATCACAATTTGTGGCCTTCCTGGCTGGCTTCCAAAAGGTAAAATCAATGTGGAATGTTGGGTTCCTTAATGACTGTTTGATTCACTTAACAGCCACAGCAAAAAAGGTCATAAAATTTAACACAACTCACTTAATGACTGACTTGCTTAATGGCAGATGTTCTAGTCTCAATTGTAGTCATAAATTCAGGACTACTTGTATGCCTGCGGCCAAATGGGATAAATCCCAGGAACAACATTATGCATGGTCTTTGGGCTATTTGGAAATATAAGTCTCTGTGAAATTGAAGGACAAATTATTATAGATAGACCTGGCATTCAGCAATAACAGAGATTAGGGCCTCTACAGATCCTGTAACTTTGCTCTCACCCTGAAAATCATGTCACCACAAGTGGGAATTGATGTTCAGTACCCAAACCTCATTCTCCAGGAGTGGTTTGTCCCTGTCTCACACTGGTTTCCCTTTGTCATTCTCTTGGTCTTTATCCCTTCTGCCAAACCTCTAGCCATTCCCCAACCCTAACCCATCAACCCAACAGGGAACTGCATTCTACAGACAATACTCCAATTCCCTCTAACACCAATCACCCATTCCACCAAATGGCTGTACTTCCACTTGTCATTTGGCAGCTATCACTCTTGCTACCAAATGTGAGACAATTTTACTCAATCTTCTACATAAAACCAACATGATTAACTGCATAGTATAGCAGTTAATAATTGTGTAATGAATTCAGATTATCTAATAAAGGACCAAGCAATCACAGCTCTTTGGTTATTTAAGAACTGACAAAGTTACACAAAGGTATAGCTGTTAAAATGAAATGCCGTTTTTTTGTGTATTAGTGTTTGTATTTTTTTTCTTTTTTCCTTTTTCCCCCTTTTCTTAATGTTTTCTTTTTTCTTTTTTCTCTTTGATGTTGTGTGTTATTATGTATGTTTTTTTTTAAGTTTAAAAACCGAATAAAGATTATTTTAATAAAAAAAAAAGAACTGACAATGAGATCTCCCTTTTGCATTGTTAAGAACTCTTTCTTTGTCCTCTGGTATATTCTTGACTGAACTCCAATCCTTACTATTAAAATATTAGAGATGACAACTTTGATGTCAGCAAGAATCCACAAGACCCAACTTTAATTTTGACTACATACATACCCTTAATACAGGTAACCCTCGACTTACGACAATAATTCAGCCCAAAGTTTCTGTTGCTAAGTGAGACATTTGTTGAAATGTGGCAGGAAAGATTATGATCACATTTGTTAAGCGAATCGCTGCAGTTAAGTTAGTAACACAGTTCTTAAGTGAATCTGGCTTCCTCATTGACTTTGCTTGTCAGAAGGTTGCAAAAAGGTTGCAAAAAGTGATCACATGATCTCAGGATACTGCAACTGTCAAAAATGTGAATCAATTGCCAAGCATCTGAATTTTGATCACCTGGCCATGCTACAGCGGTTGTAACTGTGAAAAATGGTCATAAGTCACTTTTTTCAGTGACGTTGTAACTTTGAATGTTCACTAAATGAACTGTTGTAAGTCAAGGACTACCTGTACACAGAAATCTTTTCCCTTCCGAGAGTCCCCAATTAAGATTTCACAGCCAGTTTTTCAAGTAGCATTTGAGTTGTATTTTTAATAGATTATGACTGCCCCCTGCATTACCCGTAGTTGGTTGAATTTCTTTTTCCAGGAACGCAGGCCTGAAAGGTAAATCTCCTTGATAGCTGCATGGCTCAACTGAAGGTCAATACCCTCTGGAGAGACGGTGAACTGAAATGCCACAGCCTGGTGAGCTTCTGCCATCGTGGGAGGATATTAACTTGTTGGCTAAGCAGTTAAAAGAAACAGAGAGAAAACAGGTGACATAATTAGACTTCACTATCTCATACATTCCAGGTGTGATGAAAATACAACGTCTACCATGGCTCAGTCACTGATGGGTTATCAGATCTACAACAATTTTAGGCAACCACTGGATGGTGCAAAGATTATTTTCTGTATCTCTTCATTGATATCTAGTGGTCAACAAGATTTTTTTCAGACCAAATCAACCAAGGCTAAACAAGGCTGATATAAACCCACACAGAGGTGGGTTCCTGCCGGTACGCTCTTACCTGTTGGTCACCGCTGAACCGAAGAAGCCGGTCGCGTTCGTGGCGCGGGGCTTCTCCCGCCCGCTTTCCCCCGCCCGCCTAGACACTGCCATTTGCGTTCTTTTGCCCTCTGCGCATGCGCAAAGGAATGCAAATGGCGGCGTCCAGGCGGGCGGGGGAAAGCGGGCGGGGGAAGCCCCGCGCCGCGAACGCCACCGGCTTCTTCGGTTCTGCGGCAACCAACAGGTAAGAGCGTACCGGCAGGAACCCACCTCTGAACCCACACCTAATATTCCTCCAAATTTGTTTCCAACGTTATATTAATTTGCAGAATTTATAACTCAGCTTTTACCATTAGTCTATAATAATAATAATAATGCAATGCAAAGAAGGCATGCAGTATCTTCCAAACAAAAATAAAACGACTAGTTAAAACTACTGATTTTCAACAGATTAGAAATTATAATCGACTAATGAGAAGAAAACACCCTGAAAAAGAATATTTAAAATCTGAGAAAGGAGATAAATAAAAACAGATGTTTCCATTTTATCTGATAAAAGAACCATTAGACCATCAGTTAAACAATATGTAAGGAAAAAGCTCATGCACCCACAAAGACCCTCTTTTCACCAAAACAAATTCACTAATAAACAAGGACAATAGTTCTGCTTACTCGGTTCCCAAAATTTTGTCTCCTAATCTTCCTCCTATTTCCCCCCCCCCCGCATTAAACTCTACAGGCATCTCATTTGCTTATTCATAGCTATTTAAGGACTTGACATGCCCCCCTACATGGGTAATCAATAGATAATAGTGTCCACACTGAACAGAAGATGCTGTGACCTTGCCACCAATGACACAATAAGGCACCCACACCCATTATACCATAGTAGGTGTTCAATAGGAATATGCTACCATTCAGAGGTCCTTTGGAGTAGGCCCATTACACCTCTTAGTACCTCCTTAAATAAGCTGCTTGTGGAAGTATTTAAAGATGAAAAAATAACATAATATTAATCTTTCCTATCTCAAAAACTGTCAGGGAAAAGATCCATACCTACAAAATGGATCTACTATGTGTATAGCATAAGAAGTAATCCCTAAATATCTGGATTTTTCCAACAGATGCCAGTTTTCATTGAAAGCGTAAAAATTCCAAAAAGAACCCTGGGTCTTCTGCACACTATTTTTCACTTACATCCTGCCAGTTACAAATTTGGCTGCTATGGCAACGTTTTTCTATGCCAAGAAATTAAAAGGGAATAGCAAGTAAAAAGAGGAGTAAAAACACAGTATAATAATTCAAAGATACAATTAGTTTGAATAGTTTTAACTTGCTCCTTGCTTGTGGCTTCAGTAATTCTCTCCTTTGTTAATGAAAAGACCCTACTCAGTTCTATCTAAGCCCATTTCTACAACTAGACAGTACAGAAAGGGAGTCAATAAACAAAATGTAAAATCTTGAGTTACCACCTGCCATTCAACCTCATTATCTTCTACAAAGAAAATCTAGGAACATCAGTTCTCAAAGCTACTATTGGTACTATTATCAGAAATTCTCTGGAGATAAGTTGAAGTCATAAGATAGGTGCCACCCAGCTTACTTCACCAGCTGTACATAGTCTGTTTCCCTATCCCTTGAAAGGAGTGTCACTTTGTTTACCTAATACAGCTGAGAGTGCCCATGATGTCAGCACTATGCCAATATGAGGTCACAATATAATGCCTGGAAAGTTTGAAAGAAGAGATGGAAAGGATCAAATAATGTTACTTATTTGACACAATTCATGACAAGTGAAAATTTAGGGGACACTCCCAACCAATAACAATCTCATGTCCATTACATAACTTGGACTACAACTGCCATATTCCCTAGTTATCCCACTCATTCAATAAGCTGCAGATTAGAAATGACAGATTCTCCATGGCATCCTCCGGAGAGGCCAGGATGGGTAGCTCTAGTTCTCCAGCTCTATGACTGAGTTGTAACATTTAGGACCGCCTCCCTGCCAACGGTCCAGTTCTTCAACTTAGTCCTAGCTCTGAAGGACACTCTGGAGATTTCTCCTTAGCTAAATTTAGGTTAGGATTGTCAATGAAGACAACTCCCTGAATTTTGTTTGCCAAAAGGCAAAGCTTAGCTTCTCTTTCGTATCGGACGACTGTTGGATCGATCAGCTGCTTGGCGGTGCTCTCCGTGGCTGTGGATAGAGTGAGGGTGGCTGCCCTCACCGCTTGGATCATCGGAAGCTAGCTCCGGGCTCAGAGCTAGCCAGATTGCACCTTTGGACAGTTTCCAGTGCCTGTGGTCCGGCCGCAGTTCCTTGGCTTCCGCTGAAGCGGATTGCAGCTTTGAGGGTGCGGTCAGCCATTTTGAAGCCATTTTTTGATCGCGAGGGGGGAAAAGTGGCCGTTTTGAATTTTAAGCCTCTGAGGCTTGTGAGCTTGCTCTCGCTGATTTAGGACATTTTCCTGCCTGAAAGGGAGATTGGTGAGCTTCTGACCGGGTTCCCTTGGCTCCCCGCCCTGGGCGGTTGGCAGCTTTGAGGGAGCGGCCATCTTTTGTCATTTGTTTTTGGCACCAAAATCGTCGTTGGTCGGCTTCCCTCGGTTTTTGCCCATGGGACTGCCTTGACTTGCTGACAGCATTGCTAACTGTATATTTAAAGGCCCTGGTGCAAGTTTCCCCATCGGATCGAGCTTGGAGGGGGTGTTTTTGCTGCAAATTGAGCCCTGTCACCGGCTCCATTTTCCGGTGACCATTTTGGGAGACTGTGTCCTTTCTAAGAGGCTTCAGGCTTTCTTCAGTGCCTACTGTGGAAGGTGCCTAACACTAACTATGCCCGGTCTTCCTTTTTCCTTATCTCCGGGGCAGCGGCACCATGCGTAAGACTGCCCTTTTTTTGTGGTGGTGCCTGCAATCGTGCCCATCTGGAATTGATAGCTCTGCCAGCAGTGGTGCGTATTAGCGTGCCTGCCTATTTTCCTTTCTGGCTGCAATGGAAGACAGCGGCGCCGGGCCCAGCCGGCTGCAGGAGGGTGCTTGGTCACCTCAATCTTCTGGCAGGACCGGCAAAACTTGGGCCAAACCTAGATCGGCCAGCCTGGCGGCTGCCACCAAAACCAAAACAAAGGCTAAGGCACAAAATAAGGCATCTGGGGCAGAGAAAAAGGCTGCTAAACAGTGTCAGAAGGCGCTGGATAGAGAATTTGACCAAGCTAAGAAAGCGGCCATAGAACAAGGTTTGACACCAGTTCCACCATTGGTCACTCCAGGCGGCCACCTCGCACCTATCACTAGACCAGCGCAGCAGCTGATTGACCTTTCCTCTCTGCCTGCCAGATCCTGGTCTCCCTTCATGGGGAGCGATCAGGTCACAGCTCAAGTGGCCACGTCAGCCCAGCTGGTGGCTCACTCTCAGGGCGCTCCCGTAGACAGGGATGCCACCTTGGGGGTACACAGATGCGCTCTGGAAGCGACTTTCACCCAGACGGCCGTGGGGCTCTGGCAGGGCGGTTCTCTAGAGCAGGAGGTGCACTCCTTCCTCAGGCAGTGGATCGCCCAGGTG
The DNA here is from genome assembly GCA_023053685.1 of Diadophis punctatus similis. Taxonomy (NCBI): domain Eukaryota; kingdom Metazoa; phylum Chordata; class Lepidosauria; order Squamata; family Dipsadidae; genus Diadophis; species Diadophis punctatus. Next base: position 7,486,753 of record JALIGW010000009.1, read on the forward strand.
ATCAGGGAGGAGGTGTCCCAGGGTCTCCAACAGGCTCATCGGCTCCCATGCCAGGAGCAGCCCTTAAGGGTCACTAGGGACATTTGGGTTCGCCCCAGGGATGCTTTCCAACATCCTATCCCGCTGTCCAGTCAGATCGGGATGGCTCATCCCTTTCGGAAGGGGAGCTGCCTGAGGTCGAGTTCTCTGACAGACCGGCCATTAAGGGTCTCTTTAATCTGACCCTTTTAAAGTCCCTCCTTTTAAAGGCCCACAGCACGGCACAACTGCCTAAAGCGTCTCACCAGTCAGACTCACTCTCAGAGGTGACTGAACAGGACGATTTTCTATTCGCTGAAAGGGCTTCGGAGCCGGACGCCATCCCCATCCCTCCCATGTTTTTGGATGTTATAAGGTGACAGTGGAATTGCCCGCGGCCACCATGAGGCCTAGTGGCTCAGAGCACATGTTGTTTGGGGTGGACTCTGATCTTTTGGATCTCGTTCAGGTTCCCAGGATGGATGCTCCGGTGGCACTAATTTCTTCCTCTATTCTACCCCCATTTTGACGATGCAGGCAGCCAGGTGGCCCTCGACCACGCGCATCTATGATGCTACTTGGCGGACCTTTTCGGAGTGGTGCGCCTCCGTTCACTTGGACCCCAGGGGGTGGATGTTGTTGACATTCTTACTTTTTTACAGGAGGGCTTAGACAAGGGGCTGTCCCCTAACATGCTACGGCATCAGGTAGCAGCATTGTCCACGGTGTTACAGGTGGGGGATTTGGGTTCCCTGTCCCATCATCCCAGAATTCGGATATTCCTGCAGGGGGCAACCAATTTGAAACCCCCAGTGATCCACTGTTATCCCACCTGGGACTTGACCAAAGTTTTACAGGCCCTTACTAAAAGTCCCTTCGAACCATTACGGGAGGCTAGCCTGCGGCTGCTCTCATACAAGGTGGTGCTCCTGGTGGCCATCACATCAGTCAGACATATTTCAGAGTTGGCATCTTTATCGGTGCAAAAGGACCTGTGCGGGTTTCACTTGAACAGAGTGGTTCTGCGGTTGGACCCCGCCTTTCTTCCAAAGGTCAATTCCTTGTTTCACCGGAGTTGATCTTGCCAGATTTCTGTCCCAGGCCGTGGCATGCCTTGGAACAGACCTGGCACACTCTGGATGTGAGGCGGACCCTTCACATTTACATCTCCAGAACCGCTTCCTTCCGGAAGACTGAATCACTGTTCATGTCCTTTAAGCCATCGACTCTAGGCCGCAAGGTGACACCTTCTACGGTGGGCCGTTGGCTTCGGGTGGCTATCGCCCGCACCTATGAGGCTCAGGCGCTCCCAGTGCCCCGGGGGATCACTGCTCATTCAACCAGGAGCGCGGCTACTACCGCTGCCTGGGCCACTCAAGCTCCAGTGGAAGAGATGTGCAGGGTGGCGACGTGGACTTCTCTGTCGCCATTCATCTGCCACTATAGACTTGACGCTTTTGCATCAGCGGAGGCTGCCTTTCGGCAGGAGAGTTCTGCAGCAGGTCCATGATCATGAGGGGGCTCAGGAACATTCAGACGCCCACCCGTAGGGCATGCCAAGCTTTGGTATGTCCCATCCTGGCCTCTCTGGAGGATGCCATGGAGAAGGGGCATTGGTCTTACCTGATACGCCCATTCTCATGGCGATCCGTAGGAGAGGCCAGACCCCCCCCCCTGTGGTTTCATTTGCATTTGGGTTTTTTTTGTTGTTGTTGTTTCCTGGCCCCGGCCAGGGGTTTTCCTCAGGACTCGCTCCATCGCAAAGGACTCGGTATTCGGTGGCAGTACTGTGCTGGCTGTCGGCGCAGGTGACGTTTGGATGGTTTCTGGAATTCCTTGGATGTCGTGTCAGTTTCATTTCGAACTGGACCGTTGGCAGGGAGGTGGTCCTAAATGTTACAACTCAGTCATAGAGCTGGAGGACTAGAGCTACCCATCCTGGCCTCTCCTACAGATCACCAGGAGAACAGGCATATCAGGTAAGACCAACGCCCCTTTCATTCAATGTATCAAACAAATACTGTGGAATGCTGTCAGCATCTTGGAGCCCTGTTCAGTCATCATTCAAATCACCCAGTTGCCACATACTGTACAGTAGCTCTGGATATAGACTAGAATGAGAACATATTACAGTGAAGAAAACAAGTGTTGTCAAGGGACAATAGTTCAAGGGAAAGGTTATGACACCCAACACAGAAGCATAATTGTTCTTTTATTAGATGTTTTTTCTATTATAATAGGCAAAATATTAATTTAGATTTATTTTTTGCTTTCTGTGTAAAGTTAAGTGAAATGGACAACACATTTCCCAATTTTCCACCACCCTTCTCTATTGTTTCCCACCATTTTGATTGACGACATTCCTGAGATGGCATCAAAAGAAATCTTAAAGTTCCTTGGATTCTGAGTGAAAGCCACCGGGATCTGCTAGAGGGATTTCATCTGCAACAGCACCTTGTCTCAAATAAAGAATTATGAGGCAAATCCTGAAGAATCTTCTCACTTAAAGATATTCACACCCCAACTACCACTTTGCACCCCTGGCAATTCAGAGAATTGCAGCTTTTTTGCTGCTAGCTTTTGTGGCTGCTTTCAGATATCTTAGATAATGAATATAACTTTGTATGATAGGTCAGAATTGTTATTCCCATATATACAAGATAAGTGAAGGATAGCTGAGAAATAGTGGGTTGCCTAAAGTCACCTAGCACATTTATCAAAAACTGAGATTTAAATCAAGAATTTCTTAATGGTGGAAAGCATTTGAAGATCAAAGGTTGTACGTTGAGATTTCAACAGGTCTTCTTACTTCACATTTTGGAGTAAACAACTACATATTTTACCTTATCTGCTTGTAGTGCTATTTCTGGAGGTAGTTTAATCCTTTGCTTCATCACTTCCCAGCTTGAGATTTCTCTATAAATCCACTACATGTCATTAAAAAAAAATACAGAAAACTATCATTCTTGGTTGTTGTCCATTGATTATCCAGATCGCAAGTATGGTAGCCCAGTATATGATAATTGAATGAACCAGCGATAATGTGGTGAGAGGAAATTATTAGAATCTGAGCAAAAGTTAAGAATGGCATATTCATAGGAGCAGTTGAATACCAGTTGAGCATATTAATTTGGAGAGAGAAAAATTCAGCCTTCCCAAGATTTGCAATCTTCCACATATGTTGGATTGCAAAATAGATTATGAAAGTCATGAGAGATATAAGCCTTGGAGAAAATACCTAGAGAAATCAGGATCACATTATCTACAAGAAATACTGATATGAAACAACTGTTAACATTATCTGCCTTCTCTGGGAATAGGGTTTGAGGTGGCTCAGGAATTCATGGCTACCATGAGAGCCATGGGCTTATCCCAGGTCATCCAGAGCCTGAAATGGAGTAGTGGTCACAAACTGGGTCTGATGTCCCTATTAAAGCAGTGCTATGTGAATTCGGGAGACCTTTTGTGTGCTCCTTGTCCTGGTCAGATCATACCCTCATTACATGGGATTCACTGGCACTTCTACTGCAGGGAGATTAGACCCTTTAAATCAGTCCATCCTGATGATTGACAGATTTCAGAGGGAGCTGGAGTCCTGCTGGTCTGCAGCACAGTCCATATGAAACCCTGGAATAAGGAAGTGACTGAACCTTTAGGTCAAATCATACCTATGCAACTTCTCTCCTGTTGTAGATTCTGGTACTCCTTGTGGTTCATGGAGGAGTTAAGGGAATTGAAATGAGAAAAGAGACATCTAGAACATAGCTGGGGACAGGGGACAAATTTAGTTGGCATGCGCAGAGCGGTATTTGCGCAATGTGATGGGCATGTCCGACGCGATGCGAACCGGTAGGGAAGGTAAGTAGAACTCACCCCGGCATGTCATCTCTCTTCTCTGGGAGCTGCATTGGTTACCAGTCTGTTTCTGAATGCAATTCAAGGTGCTGATTTTGGCTTTTAAAGCCCTGTATGGCATGGGGCTAAACTATTTGAGGCTGCCGCTACCTTATTACATTTTATTTTATTTATTTATTTATTTGTTTGTTTGTCAAACATTTACAAGATAGCAGGTATTGGTATAAACATAAACATTAGCAAAGTAGGTACAGGTAAATTAGGCAATAGGACAGTAGGACAGGGAGGGTAGGCAAAATGGTGCACTTATGCACGCCCCTTACAGACCTCTTAGGAATGGCGTGAGGTCTACTGTAGACAAGTCTAAGGTTAAAGTTTTGGGGGTTTGGGGAAGAAACCAGAGAGTCAGGTAGTGCATTCCAGGCATTGACCACTCTGTTGCTGAAGTCTTATTTTCTGCAGTCGAGTTTGGAGGGGTTTACATTAAAGTTTGAATCTATTGTGTGCTCGAGTACTGTTGAGGTTGAAGCTGAATAATCATTGACAGGTAGGACATTGTGGTAAATGATTTTATGAACTACATTTAGGTCAGATCGAAGGCAACGAAGTTCTGAGCTATCTAAGCCCAAAATTTCAAGTCTGGTGGAATAAGGTATTCTGTTGCGAGCAGAGGAGTAGAGGACTCTTTTTGTGAAATATTTTTGGACTCTCTCGATTGTATTGATGTCTGATATGCAGTGCGGGTTCCAGACAGGTGAGCTGTATTCAAGAATTGGTCTAGCAAATGTTTTGTATGCTCTGGTTAGCAGTGTAATGTTGCCAGAAAAGAAGCTACGCAAGATTAGATTAATAACTCTTAGTGCCTTTTTGGCAATGATGTTACAGTGGGCTCTGGCACTTAGGTCATTAGATATGAGTACTCCAAGGTCCTTGATAGAGTGAGGTCGTCTACAAGGTCGTGTCCTTTAAGCTTGTATTTTATGTTCTGATTCTTTTTGCCAATGTGTAGGACAGAGCATTTATTGATTAAGATTTGAAGTTGCCAATTATCTGATCATTCTGATACATGGTCAGGGTCTTTTTGAAGGGTAGGAGTATTGTCGGTGGTGTTAAATAGTTTAACATTGTCAGCAAAGAGAACACAGTTGCTTATAGTATGATCACAAAGGTCGTTTATGTAAAGTATGAATAGTGTTGGTCCTAGAATGCTGCCTTGAGGGACACCACTGTCGACAGGTGCAGGATTTGATAGGGCATTCCCTATTTTAACCACTTGTTGTCTGTTTGACAGGAACGCAGTTATCCAATCATGAAGGGTACTAGAGATGCCATAAGATTTTAGTTTCAGAAGTAGTTCGTTGTGTACCACTGAATCAAAGGCTTTACAGAAGTCTATGTAAATTCCATCTATTGTTTTACCCTGATCGAGTTGTGTAGTCCATATGTTTTTGCAGTGTAGGAGTTGTAGGTTACAGGATATATTTTTTTCTGAAACCAAATTGTTTGTTAGAGAGTAGGTTGTTAGTTTCTAGGTGGAAGGTAATGGATTGGTTTATGATTGATTCCATGACTTTGCAGGTGACCCAACATAAAGAGATTGGTCTGTAATTTTCAACGTTACTTGGATCTCCTTTTTTGAAGATAGGGATGACTGTGGCTAGTGACCTAAGTTGGGTAAGAAGCTAGTCCTGAAGGATTTTTCAAAAATTATGCTTAGAAGTTCAGCTATGGTTGAGGAGAACTTTTTTAAGAAGTATGCACATAGACCATCTGTGCATTCATCCAGATCCAGCGCTGGAACATACTGCAGGTCCCATTGGCTAGGAAGTTTCATTTGAATCTTAGGTTGTGGGCCCTTTCAGCTGGGTCCCCCCCCCCAAGTGAAGCTGACATCCTCCCTTTTAACTTTCTAGAAGACCCTGCACATTTGCTTGCGTCAACAGCCCTGAACACCCCACGGGACTGGTGAAACATTCAGATAGCTCCAATGTAAATAACACCTTCTCTTTGCCCAATATTTTTTAGTTTAGTGCTTTTTATAATTTTAAAACTTTTAATAATAATATCACTTGTTTGTAAGTATTGGTTTTTGTCTTTGTTGTTCACCTCTCAGGGTAGCTTGTTTGTGAAATGTGCAGCCATATAATTATGACTAATGAACAAATAAATAAATAAATAAATCATTTCTTTCTTAAGCAATAGGGTGTGGATCAAACTGTTCTGGCTAAAGTCCAAGTAGGCAAAAGTTGATGCTCTCTGACTCAGATTTGTTACTTGTTGAAAAGAGCCATAGAGAACGTCATGCTCAAATGTTTAGCTTCACAAGTTACAACCGTATTCCCATTTTTGGGATTCTAAAAAGATAGGGAGAAGGGCAAAAGATTCCTGCATGGCCTCTTCCCACAAAATAATGTTCCTGCATTTCATGCCCACAGTAGAGAGTCCATGGCAGATCAGTCTTTCTCTTTTTTCTCAGAAGTTGCTCAAGATATTTGAAGATGAATCAAGCTTGGCTTATTCATTTTGCAAAGCCATGATTTGCTTACCTGCGACAATGGGCTGAATTCTCAGACTTGCTAAATCCAAACCAAATAAACTATATTTTGATTTAGGAAAAAAAAATTCTTTGATTTAAGAACCAGTCATGGCATAATCTGACAGTCTAAAGCTGACCATTCAAATCTCCCCTTAATCAAGAATATCCCAGGGTTCTCTCTCCATTACTATTCTACTTCCTATGTGAAACAGCAGTAGCAGCTACTTGACAAGATTATTGAAATGGGCCTCAAGCACTATAGAGCTGATTAAAATAATCTGGCTCATCTTTAGACCCAATATAATGTTTTCTTGCACAAATTGATAGCTTTCTCTCCTCAAGCAACAGCATCTCAGCAGTTGTGAAAATGTTCAGTACTTTAGAATGGGGGTGTTAATTGGTTAACTTCTACTGTACACAGCTTGCCAAGAACCGGATGCAGCTGGGCTGATATATAAAGAAAGAAACGGATTTCTTTTTTCTCATCCAGCATAAGCAAATATTGTTGCCTTGGACTTGGCCTGCAGCACCAGCAGTTTTAAAAATAACTGCTGCAGGGTTTGGAGTCTAGCAGGGTGGAAAAGACAAATACATTTGCTTTATGGTAATTTTTCGCAAAAACAGGTGAAAAATGGTTCAGTTTTTGCAAAAAACGGGGTGCGCAGAGGGTTTGGGAGGCCTGCAGAGTGCTCCTGGGAGCTGGGGGGGCAAAAACGCCACCGTTTTTGCGAAAAACAGGCCCATTTCTGCAAAAAATGGGGCACGCAGAGGGTTTGGCAGTCTCCTGGGGCCAGGGAGGACAAAAACTTTTTTTCTTACTTACCTCTTTGAAATCTTGGTGCGTCTTATACACCGGTGCGTCTTATAGTCCAAAAAATACGGTATTTCCCCGGTAGAAGGTAGCAAATAGTTACACACAGTATTGTATTTGGGGTGCTGTCCACAAATAACTAGTGCTGAATTGCCCTGGGCAATTTTTGGTTCTGTTTTCTTTTTGAACTGGGTTGATGGAATGATAGAGACAACTGAATCTGAGTTTTTGTCTTTAACTGTGTGTTCATAGTACTTTACTGGTCTTTACTGATTATACAGTAAAAAATCTGGACGACAATTTGTAAGAGGAGAAAAGAAAACTGATCCATTGTTTACCAACTTTGTTGTCAGTCATACAGCAGTCAAATAAATAAAAATCCCCTTTTACTTTGCGCTTTGCGCTTAGCGCAGTGGTTAAAAGCAGCATTGCGACCTTCAGCTGATTGCTAGTTCAGCAGTTCAGCTGTTCAAATCTCACTAGGCTCAAGGTTGACTCAGCCTTCCATCCTTCCGAGGTGGGTAAAATGAGGACCCAGATTGTTGGGGGCAATATGCTGAACTCTGTAAACCGCTTAGAGAGTGCTGTAAAGCACTATGAAGCGGTATATAAGTAAAGTGCTATTGCTATTGCTATTGCTTTAGAGGAATGGACAAAGGCCGGTTTCTTTTTTAAAATTTCTGATTTCCAGTTGTTTTTCTTTGTATCAGACTTTACTCTGGTTTCAAAATGCAATGTCAACAGGTATCATTTAAAGCAGGGATGTCCCACAAAAGAAGAACACAATCAATTATTTTCTTAACAGTAGATCACCGATATCAAAATGCCTGGTTGTTTTGTGTTAGTCAACCCAGGATAGGTTACAATCCATTTATTTCTCCTGGATTTAACAGAACTTTCCCACCTGTCACTACTTTCACCTTTTGGGCCGGTCATTTTATATCAATAGTATATATGTATGCTATACAGAGAGAAACACATGGAATATTTTACAGAGCCTTGTTATCAAAGGGGATCTTTCAGTAAAAGAATCTTATTGAAGATGAGCACACAGTCACATTTAAAAAAAACCACCTACTTCCTTTTTGGTTCTTTCCAGAACTTCCCTTCAGCCATAATTGCTGAAAAATTATGGTTTAGTTTCCCATCCTTAAATTACACTTCATATAAACGATCATTCTTGCCTGTGGAATAATGAGCAACACTTCCTGCCTATGTGTAACAAATGCCTCAAACTAATTTATTGTTTATTGGAGCAAACCCCAACAAATGTTAAGTAACTTCCATCTACCCAAAGGTTGCCCACTCTGTGCTAGAGAACCAAGGAGTCCTTTCCTGCTGTAGTAAGTTGCCTTGTCTTTCCAAGGACACATACTTTAAAAGTCTTACCTGACTTAGCTACTATTTTACGCCAACAGCCAGATTTATCTGCATAGTTAATGATTCCAAGAGCTCTGAAAGTATGATATGAATGCCTATATATGTTTTTTTACAATCACTGTCCAATATTTCTTCTAAAGGAAAAACTGGATAAAACTGTTCTGAACCAGCTGTCACTCTTCTGCATTCCCTTATTCAAGCAACTAAGCAATACAAAAATAAAGCATTTGACTCACCTCATTGCCTTTCCCAGTCAAGGCAATTTATTGTGAATCACATAAAGGAAGACATAAGGCTGCAATGTTACCTAGAAATTAAGCTCACACACACATCCACTGACTTGGCTATGAAGTTTTCCAAATAACTAGGTTGATTTTCACTGCTTTGCCAACAGCAGCCTCAAAAAAGAAACTAAAAATGTGTGATACTCAGCCTACCAAAAGCTCCCCCCCCCAACATAGGAATCTGTTCTATACTGAACCACTTTACTGTTATATCCAGCTCAATACTATCTGCACATTAATTTTCTTTTGTAAATATACTTAATTTGGTTTTAGAATTAATTTATTTAGGTAACTGCATTTGCACAATACATTAAATAATTTAAGATGTGAGTTGAGTTCACATCTGATTACTTGTCACAACACATAAAGCAAGTTTACCATGTTGAACAAATACAGTCACTGCATCTTTAACTGACCTGCTTAAATGTATCATGAAAATTCAGCCACTGTATCAGACTTCAACTCCATATTTCCATTGCCAGCATACTGTATATCTTCTTCTATAGCAACGAGAAGGAAAAGAGCCTAAATATAGGTGAAATGTCAAACCACGTGCAAGATTTTACTAGCTCCTGACTCTTTGCCTTGGGGCCTCTACTGTCGTCAGCTCCAAGAAGAGAGGAAGGTGTGTTTTGAAACAGAAGAACAAGACTGAGAAAACATTTAGTAGAGGCAGAAGGTAGTAGCATCATAGCTCACAGCCCCACCTACTTATACAGGATATGCCAAACAAAAAATACCTCTTCCTTCAGTTCTAGTGAATTAACTAGAGTTTATGCTTTGTATTGTGCTTTTAAGTATTCAAAGTGCTTCACCTGTATTCTTTAACAGTAATCTTGTTATAAACCCTAATGGGGGAATCCAATACTATCTGTCTTTTAAAGCCTTAAAAATCCTACTTTCGAGACTCTAAATTGCCACGGTAACTAGAAAATCACATATGAAGCTTGAAGCGTCACCAATATTGAACTTGCAACGAAAGATTTGTTGGTTTGATTTGCACCATCCTACTTCTATTTTAAAAATGCAAGAAGAGAAGGGAAACAGAACTAAAAAGAATGGAGACAAAGATGGAGACAAAAAACATAGTTCCTCACAGTAATCATTAAAAACATTATCTGTGGCCCAACATGATTCATTTTTTGTCCTAAAAGAACACTGGATTACGAGGAAAAGTATAGAAAATATATGTAGGTCCTCTCCCCTGCACATCCTAAACAAAATAATAACAATTTCTAGGAACTCCTTGAAGTTTAAAAAATTATGTAAGTGTAATACTGTTCATACAGTAAGAATGAATCTCCCACCAGCACTCTAGATCAAAAGTAGGACTGCATTCTTAAATCCTCATCTGTTAACTAAATCTAACCTCTGCCCTATGTACAATAAATAAAGTGCACTAAAACTAAAAATGACATTTTTCTGGAAAAGAAACTATGCTAATTGATTAGAGTAGAAATGTACACCTTTTCCTAAGAAAGAAGCATGCAGGATCTTGGAATTCTGTTGGAGACATTATCACTCAAACAGCAAGCAAGGTCAGGACAAAAGCTAAATGTGATTTCATTTCTTTCACACATACATTTAATTAATAATCTAATTATTGCCTTCTTCTATCATTTAAACATAGTATCATAATCATTCTGAAGGTTTCAGGGGGCCACTTGTAAAACATTCAGGCACTATATGTAGCAGTACGACCTCAGCTATGCCTCCTTAGGTCAGGGCAAGTTTTTCGAAGGACTGCAAAAGGCTACGGAGATTATCTACTTTTTTTCTCCCAAAGGGACACAGCACATTGTTATTACATTTTTGTTTAATGTGGAATGAATAAACAATCACTACAAACTTAAAAACCTCCCAA